>JAHDVF020000848.1:0-223028 GCA_022606425.2 Lepidostoma basale | reverse complement strand
TTTTTTCCCTTGCAAGAGGTTATCCAAATTTCGAAAAAAAATAGTAATCTATTGGGGCAAGGTCCGGAGAGTACGGTGGATGTCTTAGACATTCCAATTGAAGCTCTTCTAATTTGGTAGCCGTCTGTTGTGCAGTGTGTGGTCTAGCGTTATTATGAAGCAGCAGTGGCCTAGAGCGATTAACCAGCCTCGGTTGTTAAGCAGCTAGCTTTTCCATCATGGTTTGCAGTTGCTGACAATAGACATCTGCCGTAATCGTCTGGCCAGATTTAAGAAAGCTGTAGTGAACGACACCAGCACTAGTCCACCAAACGCTCACAAGTAACTTTTTTGGAGTCAATTTTCGCTTGGGGCATGGTTTGGCTGGTTCGGCAGGGTTCAGCCATTGCGATAAGCGCTTCCGATTATCATACAGGATCCACTTTTCATCACAGGTAATGATTTGATTCAAAATCCCTTCATTATTGTGCCGGTTGAGTAATGCAACGCAGCAGTCAACGCGCGTTTGTTGATTTGCTTCACTCAATTCGTGAGGTACCCACCTTTCAAGCTTTTCACCTTCCCAATTTGCTTCAAGTGGATTAAAACAGTTTTATCACTAACACCGCAGCCTGCAGCTAACTCGGACGTGGTTTGCGATGGATCCGCTCCCACAATAGCCTTCAATTCTTCATTATCAACTTTGGTCTCCGGCCGTCCACGGGGCTTGTTCTGCAGGTCGAAATTTCCAGAACTAAAACGTTGGAACCAAAAACGCACTGTGTTTTCTTTTGTGGCACCGTCGCCATACACATCATTAATCCTTTGAGCCGTTTCTGCAGCACTGGTGAGGCCGTGGAACTCGTACTCGAAAATAACGCGATATTTCAAGTTTCCCATTTTGTAAACTGAGTGACGCAAAGAAAAAAAATAATTGAGGAAAAAATAAATGAATTATAATTTTCGAAACACAAAAACTTGAGTAAATAGTTGTATAAATTTGAATTTGGAATTCCTAACCAAAGAGAAGATATTATATATATATATATATATATGTTATATATATATATATATATATATATATATATATATGTTGTTGCTATATATATATAACTAAATTAACCAACCATCACGCCGTCTCCCTCTGAAGGTAGGCAGAAAGAATGGACTGCCACACCTTTTCCTGACATATTTCTCTCTGCTTCCTCATCATTCATACATCGTCATGCACGCGTCGATTTCTTCTGACTCCTCATGGCCGACATTCAATATTTGATTTATTTGATCGTGCAATGTTTTCCTTGGTCTTCCTCTATTTCTGGTACCATTTACATCATTAACATATAATTTTTTTACCATTCTTTCTTCATTCATTCTTTCCATATGTCCAAACCATCTTAATGATCCTTTCATTATTTTGTTCATGACACCATCATTCGCACCGCATTCACTTCATATTTTCATTCGACACTCTATCATACACAGAGTATCCACACATTCGTCTAAGAGATCTCATTTCTACTGCATTTATTCTACTTTCATCTTCCTTGCCAGTTCCATGCTTCGCTTCATACATAAGGGTCGGTGAAGAACACCATTGTGCACTGCCATTCTAGCTTTTTTGGATAGGTTTTGTTTGCGATGACAACTTTAAGTGCACCATTCACTTTGTTGCCTGCCCCCAACCCTTCTTTCAATATCCCTCTCCACTCTCCCATCTCTTGTAAACATACTACCTAAATACACAAACTCAACTACTTGCTCCAAGTTTTTCACCATTCACGCTAATGTTGCAGACTGTCGTGGTTTCTTCCTTTTCAAAAATCATTACCTTGGACTTATTAACATTCATCATCAGATCATTTCGCATGCATACCTCATACATACAATTCACCAGGACTTGTAGTTCATGCTCGTTGTCAGCAAGTAGGACAGCGTCATCCGCATACAAGAGACAGCTTACTGACACTCCGCTCATTTTGGCACCTACATCCAACCCTTTCAGCTCTCTCTCATACAATTGTCCATATACAGATTAAATAACCACGGGGACATTACGCAACCTTGTTTGACACCTTTATTGATATCAAACCAGGCTGTAAGATCTCCATTTACTCTGACACTAGCAGTGCTTTCCGTGTATAGTGACTTAATGGCCGTGATCAGTTTTGTACTTATTCCATATTCAGACAATATTTTCCACAACTTTTCTCTATTAACGTAATCATATGCTTTTTGTAAGTCGACAAATGCACAGAAAAGTTTGCGATTTTTGGCCAGAAACTTCTCTGTCAATGTACGAAGTCCAAAAATTTGATCCATAGATCCTCTGCCATTCATAAAGGCACCTTGCACATCCCAAACTTTGTCACTCGTCAATTTTCTTACTCTTTCTATCAAAATTCTGCCATAGACTTTACCAACGACACTCAAAAGACTAAAAGACTAAAAAAAAAATATATATATATATATATATATATATATATATATATATATATATATATATATATATATATATATATATATATATATATATATATATATATATATATATATATATATATATATATATATATATATATATAAAGTATATATATATTTATATATATTTTTTTCTTAAAAAATGTGGCGGTAGACATAACATGTTGGGAACCTGTACTTTTGGCGTACGAAGTGTTGAAAGTAATAGTCGCCTCGCAGAGTTTATTTCCCCATTTTCTGGGTCAATATCATGGGCAGTACCGCCATGTGTAGTACGCTAACAGTTTGTTGCGGGTTCACTCTACTCCCATTTGATAAAAACTCGTTGGGTAGGCCAGTCAACTAGTTCAAGTCGCTCGGATTTTTAAAGTTATCATAAAAATCGAAAAATAAAAAATAACAATTGCTTGTATCTTTATGCATCTATCATATACGTACGAATAATGTTCATTACTCATAGATTTATTTCGTTATATAAAAATTAAAAAAACTAACTAACTTTTACGCCGTTTCATAAAGGGGTACGCAGAAAGAATGGACCATCACAAGGAAAATAATGGACCAGAAGATGAGACGACAAGATAATTAGATATAAAAGATATAAGACAAATAGATGAACAGAGAAATGAGGCATAGAGATTACACATATAGATTAGCTATATAGATGAGATATAAAGATGAGACATAAATGAGACAGAGATGATACATACAGATGAGACAAAAATACGATATTTATATGAGAAATTTAAATGATACATATAGATGAGACAAATAGATGAGACAAATAGATGAGACATATATATGTGACATATAGATGAGACATATAGATGAGATATATATGAGACATATACGTGAGACATATAGATTAGACATATAGATGAGACATATAGATGAGACATATAGATGAGACATATATATGAGACATATAGATGAGACATATAGATGAGACAAATAGATGAAACATATAGATGAGACATATAGATGAGACATATAGATGAGACATATAGATGAGACATATAGATGAGACAAATAGATGAAACATATAGATGAGACATATAGATGAGACATATAGATGAGACATATAGATGAGACATATAGATGAGACATATAGATGAGACATATAGATGAGACATATAGATAAGACATATAGATGAGACATATAGATGAGACATACAGATGAGACATATAGATGAGACATGTAGATGAAACGTATACATGATGCATATATCAGATATATATTGATAAGGCATGTAGATGGTATATATGGATGATACATATATATGAGACATCTAGATGAGACCTATAGATGAGACATATAGATGAAACATAAATGTAGAATATAGACATATATGACACATATCGATTATATAAATAGATGAGACGTGTAGATGGTACATATAGATAAGACATATACATGAAACATATAGATGAGACATATAGATGATAATATTATAATAATAATAATTACGTTAATTTGTATAGCGCCGTTTTCGTGAATAGCTCACCTCAAGGGCGCTTAGATACATATAAATGAAACATATAGATGAGATATATAGATGGGACATGTAGATGGTACATATAGATGATACATATATGTGAGACCTATAGATGAGACATATAGGTGAAACATATATTTGATTCATACAGATGAAACGTATAGATGAGACGTATTGATGAGACATATAGATTAAACATAAATGTGAAATATATACATGAGGCATTGAGTTTAAACATAGAGATACACATACATATTAGACATAGAGATGATATTACAAATAGATGAAACATAGAGATAATACGTATGACATTCAAAGTGATTTTTGTTTAAACATAGAAAAAATATCGTAAATTATAAACCGATTATAAAAATGTAACAGAAAACGTAGATGCGGTATTGGTACGTAGTGCCCACGCACGCTTCACATTTTCGAGCACCCGATTCGTAACTAAAATGAACCTAATACTAAAAGAAAGTTTTTTATGGAGGTGAAGGCACTATTAATTCGGTCGCCGAGATAGTGTGCCACTAAGTCGCGGCCGGCCGGCGGATACACTCGGGAACTGCGGATTTTGGGCGATCAGATGCATCGCACACATAAATATAGTGGCTTCGAATTAGTGGCGTGCCTAGGGTTAACCAGAAAGGCAAGCCCATCCGATTTTTAAGAATGTTATGTAATATAAATATACAGTCATACGAAAATTCCTGGGTTACAATTTACAATGAGTGGTAAGAGTATAGTACTGCCGGTGATGACTATGGGATGGAAACTGTGACCCTCACCAAGAGAAATGTAGAAAGATTGAGAGTCACGCAGCGTTCCATGAAAAGACATATATGCTCGGCGTCAGTCTCCGAGATAGAAACAGAAATGAGGAGATTAGACGTCGAACAAAAATAACGGACATGATGGAACGACTAGCGAGACTGAAGTGGCAATAGGTGGGTCATGTGGGGAGACAGAGTGAGGATAGATGGACACAGAAAATAATAAGGTAGAGACCATTGAAGAATATGAGAAACGTCGGCAGACCGCAAAAAAGGTGGGCCGACGACATTGCTGCCGTGGGGGGGGGGAAATGTGGCTACGGCTGGCAGGAGATAGAGACGAGTGGAAGGGAAGGGAGGAGGCCTATGTCCAGCAGTGAACCGATAAGGGCTGACGAAGAAAAAGAAGAAGAGGTAAGAGTATATTGCAAGCTTATTTATTGGGTTGAAAGAGACGCAATATACCAACGTAAGTGTTTTTGCATTTTTGCCATTCAGTTTACGTGCGGACGCTACCCATACGTATGTATATATTATATTGTGTATCTTTCTGTCTGGGTTGCGATTATAGAAGAAAACGTAAGTGATATTGATGCCTGTGAAACATACTTTTTTCTTTTATTTAGGGAGGACTCAAACTCGCGATAAAATCACTTAGATTTAGGGGATTTGATTCAAAATTTCTTACGCAAGCCGGGCTTCTGAGTTTCTATGGGAGTACCGCCACTGCTTCGAATATGGCGCATCGACAATCTGATGTCCGTCGTAAAGATACAAAGAAAATATTCCAGGTCCTTTGTATATTCGCGAAAAAAAACTAACTAACTCACCATCACGCCGTCTCACCGAAGGGGTAGGCAGAAAGAATGGACTGCCACACTTTTCTTTCCTGACATATTTCTCTCGCTTTCTCAATCGTGTCATGCACGCGCGTCGATTTCTCTGACTCCTCACATGGCCGACATTCAATATTTGATTTATTTGATCGTGCCACGTTTTCCTCGGTCCTCCTCTATTTCTGGTTCCATTTACATCGTTAACATGTATTTTTTACCATTCTTTCTTCATTCATTCTTTCCATATGTCCAAACCATATTAATGATGTGTGTCTAAAATAAACTATATAAACTATCAGCTTAAATAATAATATAGAAATGAGCATCGAAATAGTGCTGTAACAAAAATACATTTATTATTTTACAGTACTTGATGTATTCCCGTTGAAAGTTCAAGCGGCGTTCGAAACCTTGAACCATTGATTGCCTGTCTTTCTATTTAGCGTTGCAGTTTTAGAAAAGGCAAGAGTATCCAATAAATTATTCCACGAACACAATAGAAACGTGCTACGAGTAAATTAAATACAAATTATTTATAGCATGCTTCATTGTACATATCAATCAATCTTGTTTCTTTAAAACAGGTTGTAATTACTGTGAAATTCAAAGAGCAACCATGGTAATCTACGTACATACGAGTTTTGAAACATCTTATTGACAGCGAATTGACTCACAAACGAAAGCAGCTTACTCAGCAGCTTGGCTTTTCAACTCACGTGTAGAGATCAAGAGATTGCAACGTTCCCCGAAAAGCGGTCGAAATTAATATCACAAAACATACAAACAAAATATGTTCTAATGTATTTTAAGATTTTTTTTTTTCGTTAATTGAAAACACGTGAATTTTTATTTCTTTGACAACATTGTTCACTTCACACCTCGCGGGCGATGAGATCGGGAGCTCCATTCTTTACGGCTGCCAAACCGACACTGAGCGTCGCAGCAAGTTCGGCAGGATGAGGATGTGGAGGGCGAAGACCAAGCTACGATCCAGTGTTGCCGGATCGCACGTAACAGCGATCCGCGCGCCCGTGGCAAACAGAGAAACTTATTTTACGGACAACCCTCTCGTACATTGTAACTTATTAGTGAGATACTGTTAGTCTTAACCCTTAACGTACCGTGTTCAAAACAAAACGCTCGCTCCCATGTGGTCAATTCAGTTTACCGCTAACTTTATCTAAATATCAAGCATATGACTCGATGAATCAAAATTTAATTTATGTCATCTTGTAGGGAATTTCATTAGGAATAGATCGATATCTATAACATACATGGATTATTTGAAAAACATATCATTATTAATTTTTTTCTGGAACCATGCGATTTCTGATATGGAATGCGTCACAGCATACGAGCAACTGACACCAAGTATAAACTTGTCTCGCCCCGCCGCGCCGCGCCGCGGCCGGCGGGGCGAGACTTTACGAGATTTTACGTATGATAAAGGCACCTAGGCAAAATGTATAGTACGTTCAAGACAACGAGTACGTATTAATATTTGTCCCTTTTGGTAAAGTGTTAATATTTTCACAGTTCTGATATTATTAAGTTGCGTGCTGCGTTTCCGTCCACAGTCGGTATTATTACGTACCTATGAGAAAAGGCCAAACATATAATTTATAATACGTTCAAAACAGCTAGTAAGTATTTGTCACTTTTGATAAAGTTGTAAATATTAGCAAAACAAATTCTACCTTAACACGAATGAAGGTGAGGGCAGTCTTAGAAAATATTTTTTATGGGATGAAGGAAGTAATTTTTTGCTTTTTTTTTATTACGAAATATTGAGAACACTTCAATGGAGGATTACAATTTTTTTTATAATATTAGGGTCCATAGGTTTTAAGAAAATCAACTTTAAATTGGCAGTGGAAACTCAATTGACCACATGGCAACGCGACGGTTAACGCGTACAGTGGGTTGGTCGTATAGAAAGAATCCCAGATGACAGTACACGGAAGATTATGCCCAGATGGGTGCCGTACGAAAAGAAACCATGAGGCAGATCAAAAAAAATATGAGCAGACTGCATCGAAGAAGGCTGGAGGAAATGGGGAGACCTGAAGAATAAAGATGTGTAGCCAGGGACAGTAACCAGTGAAGGACTGTTCTGGAGGAGGCCAAATCACACACCAACATGTAGCGCCGAGAACAGTACATTAATTATCATTTTTTTACATTGCCCCTTGTAAGATGAAAGAAGTAATAATAAATAAAATCACACAACACTCTTAGATAATCTGGTATTATATAATATAATATTAAAACTACAATACTCAATTACAGACAGATTACCGTGTAATGAAGATGGTATTTCGACACGCAATGTTGTACTCGTTACCTGGCGCTTAGGAAAAACTTCCGAATTCCTAAATGAACTGAATCTAAAATGTTAATGCGTTAAAAATAACATATTTTCTAGAGACTAACGTTTATTTGAGACGACGCGTCAGATCAAGAACTAAAGTCAATGTAAGTCATAACAATCATTTATGAAAAAAAACATGAGTTCATTTCAGAGAAAACGTTTCGAAATGAAAAACAAAAAAACAATTTTGAATAAACAAAAAATATTTATCAAATTAAGAGTTTGGTAATTTTTGTTTTTATTTGTCATTAAAACTAATTGCTTTATTAGTCTTTGTCATTTAAAACTTCTCCCCGCTTCGATAACCGGGGGCAACTAGGGATTGCGAGGTATAAATAAAACAATATGTGACGTTGTCTAAAATGGACTAAGATTGATTGAGAAATATATATATTTATTTTATAATGAAGAATCGCGTAGTTCGTTTAAAGAAATATTCTTATTCTTCTTCTTCAGCCTGTATTGACCGTCCACTCCTGGACGTAGGCCTCCTCTCGCATTTTCCATTCTTTTCTATTCTGAGCGATCCGCATCCAGGCACTTCCCGCACTTCTCCGGACATCGTCGCGCCAACGCAATTGTGGACGCCCAACTCCACGCTTTGCCGTCCTTTGCCACCAGCACAGCAGTCGCCTTGTCCACTTTTCATCTGGATCGCGAGCGACATGTCCCTCAAGTGGCGATGGGCGGGACAAAGAAATATTGATAGGCAAAAAATCCATCTTGCAATTTCGTCTATATTTGCCTTCCTTCGTCTTGTGAATTCATATTTGAATAAATAGATTTACACTTTGTATTTTCACAACACTTTATTTTACTTTTCGCAGACATGTTTCGGTTGCGACATAACCTTTATCAAAACACAAATTTTAAGACCAAAACGTGTCTGCGAAAAGCAAAATAAAGAGTTTAATACGTTATATCCAGCCTTTAGAGACAGTTTCCCGTAGAGTAGTGCGTGATAGATTATTGAATAACATTCATTCTCTTATCATATGTGGTACCAGAAGTCTCATAATTGATTACTGCAGATTGTTTGCATCTTATTGTTCCGAACCTGTTAGTTTTTTGGTCTTACAACTGGCAAAAGAAAAACGGAAAATAGTGGCACCCTATTCTGCCAAAACGACGTATCGACTCGACTAATATCATGTTTTAAAATTAATTGCTACAAAAGTAAGCTGAAAATTTATTAAATAGTAATGTAACAGAATTACTGTTTCTAAAACAAGTATATCTGGCTTAAAAAATGCAATAAAATTGATCCACAGAAGGCTATAAGGTTTGCGTGAAGGCGGTGTTAACCCTTACCACTCCATTATTTTTTGATATTGTTTGTCAGCCAACTCTAATTTAAATAATGTCAAAATAGTTTTATTGATAGGTAGTTACAAAAAAAATCGTTAAAAATTCATTTGTAAAGATTTATTCTTCAAATAAAAAACTATTAATAAAAAACATTATGGACTGCTTATAGTTTTGCATAGTATGGTACATTTTAAAACAATCTCCAGGATGGAGACCAGGTTTTCTGGAACAGGTCTCACAAAACCACAGTTTCCCGTCTTGCTCAGTACAGTCTTTAGAACCTTTGTCTAGTTTCGCAATGAAGTGGGGCTTGTACTCTCATCGCTCCACTGCATGACGTATTACGCGAAGTTCACGCCATTTTAGGTTATGTGAATTTGCAAAGATTATTTTATAGTACAATAAAAACAGTCAAAATCTTATTAAAACGTGAAATTAAATGTTTTTTTTAACAAATAATCACAAGAAACAACGACACGTGTCAAGTTTTGCGCGCGAATATACACCGCGCGCGCAAGTCTTGTCTTGTCGGCCGCCAGCCGACAACTGAGTTGTAGCGTACATATGGCGATGTCGGCTGCATTCGATAAAGAAGTGGTATGTGAGCGTGTGAATGTTATAGCTATCAGAACCAATAGAAACAACCCGTGGGCACACAAGTACTGAGAGTTCTGGTGCTGTGAAACGGTAGATCGATTCTCGTACAAATCACAATGGGGTGATTTTATCTGCGATTTCACACTAAATCCATTTCCACCGAACGCGATCGACGAGGCGACGGAGCGCGCTTGACAAAAACTAACAGAGATCATACGTTTAAAGATTAGTTTTTTTAATAAAAAAAATAAATGCTTGTGAAATGTTTTGTTAAGCCGAGTAAGTTTTTGGACTAAGAGGTGATACGTGTTTATAAGAAAAGAGTGTCTTTACATTACAAATATATCTCCTATTACTTCTGCTTATCTAATGGAAACTTCTGCAGATTTAGAATAGAGTCGCCCCTTCAACCTTCGGCATAATTGGTATAAATTAAGCTAGTATAAACAATAAAAAAATAATGTTGTTATTAGAAATTTCATGATAGAAGATCATTGTAAAAAACGAAGATATATTTTTTTTTGCAAAGAATATATTTAAAATGTGTATCAACCGGTTTCGGCAGCTCGCTGTTATCTTATGGGGAATACTCTACCAGAATATGGCAGCGAGCTGTCAAAACCGGTCGAAGACACAACATCGGTGCATTTTAAATAAATATACATTTTTATAAGATTTTTTACATTTTTTTTTCATTCATTTCAATATCAAGATTTTATTTGATTTGATCTATAGTAGTAAGTAGAAGATATTTTCCACTGAACGATGTCCAAAAAAGGCTTCATTCAAAGGATTCGGCTTCGAAATAATGAACATAGAAAAATTAAAATTTTCCGATTAACCTAAGGCGTTAACACTGTGGAATTCCATAATGACGATTTTTTTACGAATTGAAACTGTTTTTTACCACTTTTTTGTTTATTTTTCTCGACATGTTTCGAAGGAAACCTTCATCATCGGGAGAACGTTATAAACTCCGCCTTCGAAACATGTCGAGAAAAATAAACTGAAAGGGGGAAAATTATGTTTTAATTCATAAAAAAATTAAAGTAATCCATAAAAAATTCTAAGCAACATAGAAATAATTAATTTATTAGTAACAGTAAAATAATATTTATAATATTGAATTTTAACTTTTCAATTGACAACACTGTTATAATATCAAAATTTGTATTATACCCGTTTTGAGAATGTCGCAACAATCGATGTTGGCGTCATCAGGTGTTACAAACAACTAACACACGTGAGAACGTAACACCTGATGATGCCAAAAGCGGTTGGCGAAACAGCTGCGCGACATTCTCAAAAAGTGTATACTAAAAAATTGGAATATTATAACAGTGTTGTAAATTTCACAGTTAATAATGTTGAAGTATCATAGTCTTCTTCTTCTTCAAGTGCGTCAGGTCCCCCAACGTTGGCGACCACCTCTGCAAACCTGTCCCTGTCCTGCGCCGCTCGGAACAGCTCCTCTACACTTCGGATACCGGTCCACTCACTTATGTTTCGCAACCAGGACATCCATCTCCTACCGGGCCCTCGGCGTCCCTCAATGTGGTATTTTCCCCCACGCAGTACATGACACAGATATGGACTATATTGAACTTTGTTTATAATTAATCCACATACTTGTATATATAATAAATTAATCGTATAAGATAAGCAGTCGGGATGATATAATGTTATTTTTTTATTGATTAGTATTATAATAAGCATCTTTTTATAACACACATGTATAACTTTTTTGACGTCACTTCACAAATCGATTGACTCTGAATTATTCATCTTAAAATTTTAAATAGGCATAAAAAATAAGATTATAGAAATCAATTAGCTTTCGAAGGAATACATTCATGTCAGTATTAACATTAACATAAGCGTGTGATGTACCTATAAGTGTAAGCCTTTTTAAAAAAAATTGATGTTTATTTATGGAAGTGAAGCGTGGAGCTGGCAAAAGAAGGATTAAAGTAGGATAAATGCCGAAGAAATGAGATCATTGAGAAGAATGTACAAAAAATTGATACATGATAGAATACCAAACAACGAAAAAAAACGTAAGGCAGATGATTGCATCATAAGTAAAACTGATAAAAAGAACCCCGAGATGGTTTCGACATACGGAACGAATAGATGAGGTAAGAATAGTTAAAATATCGTATACAAGCAGTGTGAGTGGAAATAGAAGCCGCTGAAGACCAAGGAGGGCATGGCATGACCAAACTAATCAAATACTAAAAGGCAGCCACATTCAAAGTCAGAAAAGTCGACGAGCGTGCATGTTACGATGTATGAATGTAGAGGAACTCGAGATGTATGTCAGGACAGAGCAGTATGGAAGTCCGTCCTCTGCCTACCCCTCCTGTTAAACTGTTAGTTAGATTTGATGTTTATATAATACATTGTACTTTTGAAATTCTTCCACAAGACTATTAATACCATTACCGATTTTGTCAGCTCTACTGACATCGTCAGACTGGTAACTATTTGTGTAAGCTCGTATTTAGTAAGTTGTATGAGTTATAATTTTGTACATCGACAAAATGGGGTCGACAACTATTAATTCATGGCAAAGCAAGGTAAGCGATAATTAATTATACAATATTTATAAATATTATATTAACACCCTGGTTGGCCGCTCCAATGAGTATTTCCAGTAATTATTGTAGCTGTGCTGTCGCAACCTCAACTGACATTTTTGAGAAATACGCGAAGTTAATTGTACGGAGAATTTTGTTATTATAGGATATATATGAGTAATAGTAATACAGAATACGGTTTGCTTATTAAGCAGTGAAGGTTATTTATGCTTGAATTTTAACATATTATTTTTACTCTAAATAAACTAGAGATTTCAGAAATTAAAATAAACCGATAAAAAAAACACGATATTATAAACAACCATATAAACTTAACTTCAAGTCCGATAATTGATTTGTTGTTGAAAAACTCGGCCGCACACTTCGCCTGCCCCTTGTAGAACTATCATTTTTATTAAGATTTGTACTCAAGTGTTGTTGGTTTCTAAGATTTTACCTTATTTTATAGTTTACATTTCACATTGAGGAAGGGCTTCTGTGTCCCGTAACATATATATAATATTGTGATAATATTTTCATAAAAATTAATCAAATGAAATTTTTACTCTAAAATGTTTTATTACCATTGTTTTTATATATCAATAGTTAGCAAGCAAGTTTCATTTGTTCCAATGACAATTTGAATAATTTCTTCAATATTATTTTTAAGTTCTTGCTGGTTAAGTGCCTAATTACAGCTAATTTAAAAAACGGTGGATACGTGTAACATAAATTAAATAAACACAAAAGTCCGGATCGTCCATGTCAACATGTGCAACATCGAAAAAAGACATAATGTGTTATTACATTATGTGCTAAATTAAAAAACATGGATAGTGGATACGTGGATACGTGGAACATAAATTAAATAGACAATATGTGCACCATCTAAAAAGAACATTTTGTGTTAAATTATTTTTATTTTGTTATTTTATTTTATATCATTTTATTTTATATTTTTTGTTTTAGATTTATTTTGTGGGTGTTGGACGATCGAAGTGTGCGCAGGAGATGCCTATTGGTGGCGATGAGGTTCGCAACCCATCACACCGCGTCTCCCGCGGGGTGAAAAGAGAAGGATGGAGTGCCGCATCAGTAAAAGTGTGACAGTCCATTCTTTCTGCCTACCCTTTCGGGGAGACGGCGTGATGGTTAGTTAGCAAGTAAATATTCGGTAATTAAACTTGTATTTATATTTTTAATCCTTTGAAGTGTGCATTCTATAAAATAATAAATGTAGGTGGAAATGAATAAATTAATCATTTTTGTTATCTTTAATCTAACATCGGTCTACATGGGACGTTTTTAAGTGCTAGGAACTGCAGAATGACGTGAAAATATCACTCTCATTCTGCAGTTCCTATCTGAAGATATGATTGGAGACGCGCGCACAAAAATAAAGCATAATGACGAAGGTCCATGGAGGTAACACAGCCGTGAACGATTTGCATACAGATGGTGCACCGCGGGACAGGCGGTACGCGGCAAGCGCACTGGGCGCCGAGCGCACAGTTCTCCCTTTCACACGGACAAGGGGCTAACTCAAATTGAACTTTTGTACAACGGCGCCATGCTACATACTCGGCCCGACTATTCTACACTTAATTGGAAACCCAGTTCACATCCACGACGAAAGCAAGTCGATGATTCAATCAACGGTTGCATTCGTTACCTCTTTGGCGCTTTTGAACCTAAATTTAATAATAGCTAACATACGAGGCTTTTGAATACAAATTAAATTGTTACATACTAGGATACTGCCGGCGGCACGGTATTACTCAGATGAAGCATAACATGCTTTACTCGCGAATGGAGTCTATGAAATCTATGGAATTTTATTCGAAAAGGATACAACGAGAATCTAACGTATTCGTGAAATCATTTTATTTAGCTCTGCATAATTTATATACTTATTTTAAATCACGGAAGAAAAACTTGTACACACAAAATTTTAATTATAGACCAAAAAATCAAATATTTTGCAGATATATCAAAGAAAATACAATATATTTAAGAATTTAAGAAACGCTACTAAATTATCTTATTACATAGAAATGCGAGAATCATAAAAACAACTCCGTATCGGTAACATCGTAAGAAATACTTATTTTTTTAAATTTAATTTAATGGTATGACGAAAAATGACGAAAAACGCAAATAAGAAATTGAGTCATTGAAACGTATGTTACTAAATTTATTAGGAAATGAAGGGTAAGAAATTTTTTTTCTTCTTCTTGTGCCATATTAGGTTTCTCCGACGTTTGCCATTACATCTGCAAATGTTTCTCTGACATGCCATACCTGGAATGACTCCTCCACGCTCCATATTTGAATATAATTTGACTTTTTTCTGATCACGTGGTAATGTTGGCATCGACTGGCTATAAACTGTGTTGTCTTAAGAACTTGCAAATAGTCCCAAAATCCCGAAGCGATGACATCAATGTCTAACGGCATCGTTAGATCAAAATTAGAAAACGCGAGAGGTGTGTGGTCTCCATACCAGCAGAAGAATGTGGAGATATTAGAACAAATCCAGAAAAAAATTCTGAGATACCTCCACATGCGGATGAATGGGGTATATCCGAGGTTTATGCACCACAATGATCTATTGATTAACACAGAGTACCGCAGTCTCGAATCAAGGAGAAAAGATACATTGATGATCTTAGGATTTAAAATACTCCGTAACCTCATTGATAGACCATACCTCTTATAGTGTTATGGCCTCAATGCCCTGGACAGGTATGTTCGTGCTAGAAGACACGATATGTTGTGCATACTGTGCATATTTTTTTATAGCAGAACAAATGTCATGGCGCAGCATACAATGACCCGGAGTGTGGTGCTCTTGAATGAGGTGTCAGTCGATGTGGACATTCTCCAAATTACCTTTGCGTCCTTTAAGGATCATATAGGTATATACCACAATTGCTGATATATGTTTTATATTTAAACATGTATATCTGTGTTATTTTTGTAAATGTAAAATGTATACAGTAATTGGGGTTCTAAAGACCTGTTGTATACAATTAAAAAAAAAAAAAAATCTAATGTTGCGCAGCTAAGACGATTGCCTGGCAGGACCATGTTGTCCTTCAATCTTGTTTTTATCGTAAGTTGGAGTATCTCACAACTGTGTCCCTATGCAAGATCTAATCGAGATAGGGAAAAAAACGGATTTAAATGTATTTTGACAATACTCTGTTGGAATGAGTTCTTCTATTATTCAATATGTTCAACAATAGTCTTTCTTCATAATGATTCTCCCTATAATGATAAGCTCTCTTTAACGATAATATTATATGTAGGAGGATTGTTTGGTTTTGGTTGTATTTAGTATATTTGTTCTTTATATATTATATACGGATATTGTTATATACGATATTATATACCGATATTGCTCTCGCTTTATAACGATGGTATTTCAGTCGTTCAAGTGCCCCCTTTGTCCTGATTCTAAAGCTAGATGGGAGCCAGCACTACCTGATTAGGTAGTGCTGGCGCCCTAAGGTAGGGTATTACCCGGTATGTTTTGTTTTCAGCTTAACTAAACTTTCAATCCCCACTTATAATATTATTGTTTATAAAACATATTTACGTGTACTACATACATAAAATACCGCTTTTTTCAAATTGAATGTAAGCAATATTATTTAAAGTAAATATGGTCATTAATATAAGAAATACAATATATAATATTTGTTTAAATAGTCCATTCTTTTGGCCGAAACAATATGATACTTTAATATAAACTGTTAAACTTATAAACTGTTAAATTAAAAAAAACTTTGTTTTATGTATCACAACTGATTTTTATTTTACGCGACAGCTGTTTCGTCAACCTTTGTTGACATCATCAGTTGTTACAATAAACAGCTGTCGTGTAAAATAGAAATACAATTGTGATACGTAAAACAAAGTTTTTTTAATTTAACAGTTAATAATATTAGGTCCTTACATATGAAATTGGCGTTATGCCGTACTGGCAACTTTGATCTCAAATATCATTTCTTTGGTTAGGAATTCCAAATTCAAATTTATACAGCTATTTACTCAAGTATTTGTGTTTCGAAAATTATAATTCATTTGTTTTTTCCTCAATTGTTTTTTTTTTCTTTGCGTCACTCAGTTTATAAAATGGAAAACTTGAAATATCGCGTTATTTACGAGTACGAGTTCCACCGTGGCACCAGTGCTGCAGAAACGGCTCGAAGGATTAATGATGTGTATGGCGACGGTGCCGCAAAAGAAAACACAGTGCGTTTTTGGTTCTAACGTTTTAGTTCTGGAAATTTCGACCTGCAGAACAAGCCCCGTGGACAGCCGGAGACCAAGAATTGAAGGCTATTGTGGAAGCGGATCCATCGCAAACCACGTCCGAGTTAGCTGCAGGCTGCGGTGTTAGTGATAAAACTGTTTTAATCCACTTGAAGCAAATTGGGAAGGTGAAAAAGCTTGGGAGGTGGGTATGTTAATATGTTTACGCGCGTATAACATTTTGCTACATATTCGTACGAGACATTATATTAGGTCCTTACATATGAAATTGGCGTTTTTCCGTACTGGCAACTTTGATCTCAAATATCTTCTCTTTGGTTAGGAATTCCAAATTCAAATTTATACAGCTATTTACTCAAGTATTTGTGTTTCGAAAATTATAATTAATTTGTTTTTTCCTCGATTGTTTTTTTTCTTTGCGTCACTCAGTTTACAAAATGGAAAACTTGAAATATCGCGTTATTTACGAGTACGAGTTCCACCGTGGCACCAGTGCTGCAGAAACAGCTCGAAGGATTAATGATGTGTATGGCGACGGTGCCGCAAAAGAAAACACAGTGCGTTTTTGGTTCCAACGTTTTCGTTCTGGAAATTTCGACCTGCAGAACAAGCCCCGTGGACAGCCGGAGACCAAAGTTGATAATGAAGAATTGAAGGCTATTGTGGAAGCGGATCCATCGCAAACCACGTCCGAGTTAGCTGCAGGCTGCGGTGTTAGTGATAAAACTGTTTTAATCCACTTGAAGCAAATTGGGAAGGTGAAAAAGCTTGAAAGGTGGGTACCTCACGAATTGAGTGAAGCAAATCAACAAACGCGCGTTGACTGCTGCGTTGCATTACTCAACCGGCACAATAATGAAGGGATTTTGAATCGAATCGAAAAGTGGATCCTGTATGATAATCGGAAGCGCTCATCGCAATGGCTGAACCTTGTCGAACCAGCCAAACCATGCCCCAAGCGAAAATTGACTCCAAAAAAGTTACTTGTGAGCGTTTGGTGGACTAGTGCTGGTGTCGTTCACTACAGCTTTCTTAAATCTGGCCAGACGATTACGGCAGATGTCTATTGTCAGCAACTGCAAACCATGATGGAAAAGCTAGCTGCTAAACAACCGAGGCTGGTTAATCGCTCTAGGCCACTGCTGCTTCATGATAACGCTAGACCACACACTGCACAACAGACGGCTACCAAATTAGAAGAGCTTCAATTGGAATGTCTAAGACATCCACCGTACTCTCCGGACCTTGCCCCAACAGATTACTATTTTTTTCGAAATTTGGATAACTTCTTGCAATGGAAAAAATTCAACTCCGATGGGGCAGTCCAAACCGACTTCAAAGATTTTATTGATTCCCGTCCGAATGGTTTTTTTAGTAAAGGGATCGATTAACTACCTATGAGATGGCAAAAGTGCATAGAAAGCAATGGTACATACTTTGATTAAGTAAATATATTATATTTAAAAATATCAACTTTATGTTCCTCCCATACAAAACGCCAATTTCATATGTAAGGACCTAATACATGTTTTATGGATTTATGGAATTGCATACGTTATTTCATCAAATATTGTTGTCTCTATATATAACGATCTCTCTCTATAACGATGACAGTGCCCAGTCCCTTGGATATCGTTATAAAGAGCGAATACTGTATAAACAACACTTATTTTATTTCTATTTTTTTAACGCTCGGCTCGTACGAAATGAACCGCGGTGCGTCGGGCCGCCGAACCGAGATCGTTCCGGGGGGAAAGCATCACACGTTTGGTACTCACTCAAAATCTGACTGATGACGTCACCGTATCTACTTTCACCCACTTCTTCCGAAAGAACAATTTCTTCGTCATTTAAAATAAATTCTAGAAAGCGGCCGCCATTCTCAGCTGCGGCCCCGCCAAACACAATCTGTTTTTTATCTATCCGTACCACCTTTAGCGAGCTGCGAATTAGATAAACGGAAGATTTTAATTCGCGGATAGAATCACAGATCACTTCTTGTCAATAGGTTATTACTCTCATAATAATCATGATGTGTCTTGCAATTTTTTAACTTCTTTTGACGCGTTTAGTAGAAGGTAAAATTGAGAGCTGCGCGCACCCTGTTACGGAAGTGCAACATGATGAAGTTGGCCATCAATAATAAATATGGTCCGGACATTTTACGCGTACTAACTCACGAATTACAAAAACATGCCACGAAACGAGACACGAATGAAGTAAGTCGTATAAAATGTAAAATAGTACCAATTGTCATATTTTAGTGGGGTCGAATATTTTACGCAACATTATTTGCGAAAACTCTTTCATAAACAGAAAGAACCTGTACCAAATATATTAGAAAAATAATTCAAATATTAGTAATACAAAAAACTTTTTTTTTTTAAGTTACAAGATGAAGTTAGCCATCAATGATAAAATTTAATACATTTTTCGCAAGTGTATGGTAAAAATTTATCAGTGACAAAACATGTAAAAACATAAGTGTTTTTTTGAAATTTCATGGTAGTTCATTGTAAGTAATGAAAATAAAAATAATTGTAATAAATCTTTTTAAAATCGATATTTAGTTAAAATCCATGGCTGTGTTTTGGACCGGTTTCGACATCTCGTTGCCATATTCTGGTGAAGATGTCAGACGATGGCAGCGAGATGCCGAAACCGATCGAAGACATAAACATTTTTACTATCATTATTTTGTTAGATCGCTCTTCACATCATTACAGAGTGATTAAAATCGATGTAAAGGGTATAGCTTCATCATAGTAATCATCAGACCAAAGACATTGTGACAATCACACTGCCATCGCCGGGAATCGAACCCGGGGCCTACGGTGTGGCAGTCAGATCACTTACCACTCGGCCACGAAGGTCGTCAGTGGATTTTAACTAAGTCATCATTCATTGTCGGCGCTACATCCCGGTGTGGGACTTGGCCTCCTCCACAACGGTCCTCCACTGACTTCTGTCTCTGGCCATCTCTCTCCATTCCCCAGCTCCTTCCATTTCCTCCCAATCTTCTTCCACGCAATCCGCCCATATTTTCCTCGGTCTGCCTCTTGGTCTCCTATTTAACTAAGCATAAATTTTAATATATAATATATCTCAAATGCTGATATAAGAAAGGAATGTAGAGCGGAATAAGGTATTATGAACAAAATTATGAAGGATTGGTTCGGACATATGGAACGCGTGGATGGAGAAAGAATGGTCAAGAAAGTATACGTTAATGGTGTAAATGGGGTACGGAGTCGAGGCAGACCGAGGAAAACATGGCATGACCAAATTAAACAAATTTTAAAGGTTGGTCATGTTAGAAGTCGGAAGAATCGACGTGCGTGTATGACTCGTTGTATGAATGTGGAGGAATCTAGAGAGGTTTGCCAGGATAGAGTAGTGTGGCGGTCCATTCTCTCTGCCTACCCCTGCGGGGAAACGGCGTGATGGTTTGTTGTTGTTGTTGATGTAAATTTTAAAAAGATTTTTTATAAAAATAAAAATCATTATTGACAAAACTTGTGTTTAAAAACATTAAGAGTGTTTTTGTTTTTGTTTTGTTTGGTTACGCAAAAAAATATATAACTTCTTATGTGCGTACATAAGTACACACGCGTTTTTTTTTCAAGAATCCAATCAATAAGCATAACATCCCGATAGAGTAGTCCTTACATTCAATCTACCTTAGTTATAAGCATGCAAGATAATTTCCAAGGTCGTTTCTTGGTACCTGTACCATGTGGTTTGTTCTATTTTCAACTGATATCATGTTATTAGCTACGAGCATAAGTATTACCAGGTCAAATAAATTATATTTAATCTCCTACTTTTAAACGTTTTTTTTACAATCATTATTATTACTATCATCAGTTAGTCCGAGAAATCGATGCGCGTGCATGACAAAAGAATATCAGGGAATAACAGTGTGGCGATGTGATGACAAAGTGCCTAACCCTTCGGAAAGACGGCGTAATAGCTAGTTATTAAACAATAACCACCATGCTATATTTGTTTAATAAAACCGATACTCAAAAGATCCAAATAATTCAAAATAGAGCAATTAGAATTGTACTAAGGTTCACTAGACGCGCACGAATTAAAACGATGCTTGAAGATTTGAAGATGTTATCAATTAGACAGAGGGTCACCTTAAATACACTTATTTTTGCTAACAAATTGAGGGGTGGGCTTCTACCAAAATATTTGTGTGACTAATTACAATTATGAAATACATGGGTACCCAACGAGAGACAAAACAAATTTCAGAATTAATAAAACATTATCAGAGGTTCCGAAAACAGATTTTTTTACAAGGGTTTGAAAGCATTTAATAGCTTGCCGCAAGTCATGAAGGACTCAGGATACGGCCACACCGAAGTGCCTGGGTAGACGCCAAGACACAGTTCGCTTGTGATCACACCCTGTGGCGCGAAACCTATAGTGTGGCCAGTCCCATAGTACGCCATATGTTGGTTCCCCAGGTGTCCACCTAGCCTCCGACCCTGGGATTTCGGTGTGGACGTACCCTCAAATATGTTCACAAATTCCGCAACCAATGTATAGTGTACGTATGGTCACATTTTAAAGTTATTAATCTTTTTTTCGTTGTTAAATTTCTTCTTTGTGTATTTTGTGGCTATTTGCTTTTTTTAAAATTGTTTTCATCATACATTTAACTATTTTGTATTTAAAAATGTCATATACTAGTTGTAGAAATATGTAAATGGTACCAGAAATAGAGGAAGACCAAGGAAAACGTGGCACGATCAAATAAATCAAATATTGAATGTCGGCCATGTGAGGAGTCAGAGAAATCGACGCGCGTGCATGACACGATGTATGAATGTTGAGAAGGCGAGAGAACTATGTCAGAAAGAAAGGGCTGGCAGTCCATTCTTTCTGCCTACCCCTTCGGGGAGACGGCGTGATGGTTAGTTAGTTTTAGAAATATGTAATTTATTATAAGTCAATAAATAAGTATAGAAAAAAAGTACAACTTAATAATTATAAAAACTTAATAATATTCAATATTTGATAATATCCAAGACCGTCACACTACTCTATCCTGACACACATCACTAGATTCCTCCACATTTATACACGTTCGTCGATTCAACCGTCTTCTAACATGGCAGACCTTTAAATTTTGATTAAGTTGGTCAAGTCATGTTTTTCTCAGTTTTCCTCAACTCCGCAATCCATTCACATCATTAACGTATGCTTTCTTAACCATTATTTATTCATACGTGTGTTCCCTTTGTTCAAACCAACGCGTAGATCCTTTATTAATTTTGTGCATAATACTTTCTGTGATGATACATAATGAAATATGTGAATGGAGCACAAAATCCAGTAAGACGTAAACCAAATAATGTTTTTATAATTAATTGAGATAAAAATGCGAGAGTGTGGTGGTCCATCCTATCTGTTTCCTATCAGTGGGAACTATTAGTAACTTGGTTTGTTAAATCTTAGACATTTTGTAAGAAATAGATAAGGCATAAAAACTGCGAGAAATAATAAGATCTAATATTAGATATTAATAAACTAATGGGACTCACGGGGTAAATGTTTGCAGTTAATGAGATGTACCCGAGAACATACCAATAATATAAGTAAAATGTTTTAAAGTGAGCCTGCGATATCCAAAACAGCAGGTTAACGCTACATGGTTGAACACACAAGAATCAATAAATGATTACTTAGATCATAGGACCCCAAACTTTTTTGTCCCGTAGACCACGTGCCGATATTTCTGTATATACCTATGCTTTCCTTGTATTTGTTTGAGAAATGACACGGAGCCACTCATTTTGATAGGGTTTACTGTATTAAATATATTATTTATATAATTTTGACTTACGTGGGATCCACTCTCGTGGGATTTCTCCCGTTTACATCTCACGAACTCTTATTTTTTTTCAATGGCGCGGACCCCGTCCATACAGACCACTTTGAGAATGACTGCTTTAGGTAAATATTTTATTTTTTTAAGGCAATTTTATCCCCTTATTTGCCTCTTATCATGTAATAGAAATAAATCATACAATAAAACAAGTATTAGTTTATTTGATACAAATAAGCCCTCGAAGATTATTATTTCAAGGGTTTAGAATAATATAAAGGAATGAAATTGTAATATTCAAATCACAAACAAAGCTGGATGCTGTAAAGCCGTATTCAAAGAATTTATAAGGTTTAGACCGAAGAAAGAGACCGGGGAACATACAATGGATTTGGGTTAGAGACCCGCAAGTGGTCGGGGGTAATCATATAGTTTGTGTGTTATTGAAGATACACTTAAGGTACGCCCAAATGAATTGTGAAACTATTACGTATTCAAGGAAAAAATTACCCATACTTGGTATTGTCCTCGCTATCAGACAAAATGATTCCATATAATTTAATCATATCAAAATTGATATTAAATTTTGTTTTGATACAATAATCCACAATACTTCTGTGAATAATAGTAATAAATAACAAGCGAAATAAATATTTTATATTAAAATATAAGAGAGAGAAAGAAAGATGTGTATCTTCTATATCATTATTTTCATATCATAACTGCGTAATAAATATTTAGTTATTAGATTGATACAAATACAATAAGTTGCTTCTTTTATTTTGCCATGACGTCACTAATAATTCTCGCGGGGATTTGATTCATTACCATAACAATTGATTCAGAGCACAGGAAAGGGGTAGTGTGATGAAAAATATGGATAAAGCTTAAGTAATCACTCGTTTCTCGGTCATCGCTTTGTGTTGTTAACACATTGTGTGCGGGAAATGTTTATCAACAAATATCTCACAAAAAAAACTATAATTTTTTTTAATAAAAAAATTATAAGCTGGATTTGTACTAGATAATTTTTCGACAGAGACACACGGGGCTGGGTTTAACTAGTAAGAACTAATAAATAGTATTATTTATTAGTTCTTAATGTTAAAAAAAAATTGTTAGTATCTACTTTTAACAAATAGCCCAGGCTAATTTTCAAATTCGAATTATTGTATCGAATTTCAAATGCGATTTTTAGTCTTTATTTATTTAGTTTTTATTAGATTTTTACACCTGAAGATGGAGGTATCCTCCGTGTTTTTTAAATATTTTTTAATAAATAGTATATTATACAAAGTTATTTACAATTTCCAAAATATACAACTAGTACGTATAAAAACGTTATTTTACATTAGTTCGTGTGCTCGAAACGTTCAGTTCCACTTTATAGATAATTTTTTAACATAAGAAATCCAAAAATTACTACTGGCTTATTGTTTATGTTTTATGGTTAATAGTTTATGGTTAATGGTTTATCGTTTATGGATTATGTTCTATTGTCTATGGTCTATGGTTTATGGTTTATGGTTTATGGTTTATGGTTTATGGTTTATGGTTTATGGTTTATGGTTTATGGTTTATGGTTTATGGTTTATGGTTTATGGTTTATGGTTTATGGTTTATGGTTTATGGTTTATGGTTTATGGTTTATGGTTTATGAATTATGGTTTATAGTTTATGGTTCATGATTTATGGTTTATATTAGAGATCTAAATTAACAGTGAATTTATTTTGTATACAATATCAGAATACGAATGTCAAGAAATAATAATTTGAAGAAATTTAATTGTATCTCAATAGAGACGAAGATGCAACTGGAAACTGAATATGGTTGATCAAGGTGTTTACAGGACTTATGACCTGTCACTGGTTGGGTTAAGCGCACGCTTTATGTAATTACAACATTCCCCATTCCACCTATTTCTTTATGACCATGTAAGACAATTTTTTGGAGGTTGTATATATGCTACTAATCTATGCCTATCTTCACATGTCAGTTTCAATACACCATCTATGTAGATTTGATTACATATGTTAATCTTTTTAAGATTAATCTATATAATCCACACACTAACGCCATCTATGGAGATTAATATTTACAAGTATAAGTATACATTCACAAAAATTTTTAATAATTTTAAGAATAAATACGAACAGTAAAATTTAAAGACGAATACAAAAACATAAAACAGATTCACAACCCAAAATTATGGCAAAATGAGAGAAAAGGTATACAAATAAATCTAAGAAAAAAAAATATGCAGTCTCGTTCGACATGACATACAGTTTTTTTTTTATTACTTAATGGATATTTTACTTCAACCATTTATATTAAACTTTATTATTAAAGCCCGGGTACCCGTGGTGCGGAGCGCAAAGCACTTTTAATCCATCCCCACGGATGCAAGCGTAGACACCTACGTAACACAGCGGATGAACGCCGCGCCGCCCGGCTTAAGTGAAGATCACTATCAGGATAATTACGTGACGGCAGAATGTCCGCGAGGATCAATGGCAAAGTTCATAAGACTGCAGCAAAGCCTGTAATGTTGCGCGGGGAAGCGTGAATCTACAATAGAGTAAAATCCAACGAGATTCTTTTCAAACGAGATGAATGTCGAAGGTAGCGAAATGTTACGTAACTCAATAATCGCGTAATGCTCAGTTGAAGGTTTGTACCGGAAACGAAGTACAGAAAAGAAAAAAAATTCTTTTAATTAACAAAATTCATAACACAAGATGAATAAAACTCCTTACAAATAAAGTCCTCAATAGATCTACCCTTTTTACTGAAATTTCGCGAAGGAAAACCGTATATTATGTAATTACTTCGATACTTCAGAACAATACACTTGCGTAAGTAATTAAAAAAAAAATAAACATAATTAAAAGTTCAACAATACAACCTTATCGAAAAACAGATAACATATACGTGCAAGGAAAAAGATTTTTGCAATACAATGCGAATTTAATGAATCAATAATAAAAAGCATAAAGCGCTCTGCGTTGAAAGAAAAACTTTTTCCACGGGAATTTTTTTAAAAGGTTTTTAGCTGTTGTTATTAATTTATTGTAAAGCAATTTTGACGTCACAAAAAATACAAATAATAAAAATAATTATAACACTTTTATTTTTTTATACATATTTTTTAATGCATACAAATACTTGTAGAAAAATACTGGATTTAACCCATTACGGGTGTATTAATCATTAAGAATTAATTGTATCTCAATAAAGACGAAGATGAAAATTATTTGGAAACAGAATATGGTGGTCGAGGCGTTTACAGGATATATGACCCGTCATTGGTTGGGTTAAGCGATCGCATTATGTAATACAACATTCCCCATTCCCCCTTTCTACGAACACCACGTCTGATAATTATTTGAAAGTTGTATATATGCTACCATGTTGATAAACATTTCACATATTTTAGTTCAATCTACACTAGCGCCATCTATTGAGACTAGAGGTAAGCATTAAGCAGAAAATCTTTATTAATGTAATGTGAAAGGTTATCAACCCAATTATCACATATTACTAGATAACGCCTGGAGAAAACTCTCCAATTTTTATATGCTTTTTAATTTTGACCAGTTTTTTATACAACATAACCGTGTTCGTGGAAGGTTGGAATGGGGAATGTTGTATTAAATAAAGCGATCGCTTAACCCAACCAATAGGTCATAATACGACAGGTCATAAGTCCTGTAAACGCCTCGACCATCATATTCTGTTTCCAAATAATTTACATCTTCGTCTCTATTGAGATACAATTAATTCTTAACACTTTTCTTTTATTTAAATGAACCAACCGGTTTCGCTCACGCTGGAGAAAACTCTTTTTTTGCATATTTATATTTTTTATTAATTAGATTACATTCTCTACCCCCAATATAAATATAGATACGAGTACATTATGTTTTCTTTGCATATATATTATTTAGTTTATTTAAGTAACTCTGGTGAAGCTCCGGCGGGAACCTCACCAGTTGGTTCAATAAAACAATATAATGAGGTTTAAAAAAAAGTAAGTGTTTTAAATCATTTTTACATTTATTATTTGGGTGATTATAACGCCGGGCGTGTAATCTTTGGGGAACTATTTAACCCTCCCTTCCCTGTGATGGGTATCTTCTACACGTTGCTTCTAATAACCATCAATAGCTTTATAAATATAATAAATACAAGGTTAACTCCATAATATATTTACGCATTGATTAAAAAAATAATATTAATAATAATCAAAATTTATCGGGTACATCCGAGATATTTTGTGAAATCGGAAACGAAATTCGTAGCGCTGAGTGCGCGACACTATATTCGCATCTCACTCTTGCATACTTCACTGTGAAAGCGCGAGGAGCTCAATGCTCTCACTGCCTTCTTTACTTACTTATTTTTCCGACTTAAAATCGCTCATTTTTTATTGGGTACTGACTACCCAACACAGGAACGCGCGTTTTTATTTTAGCACCGTAAGGGAAAGGTTAAGGGAGAAGGTGTTTGCTCTCATTGTTGGACTTATTACATATTTGAACGCGAGCATGTGTGTGTGTGCGCGTGTATGTGTTGAAGGCTTAATGCACGCGATATTGATTTCAGCAGCATGGAAGTATTGTCTATAGTTTCCCTTCAAATCACCGCGCCCCCAGCCCTTTGCTGGCCGTGTGGGTATGTTTACATCACTCAAAAGATTTATTCGCCGATACGCCTCGGAATATTACTTCGTCATTAAACGTATTAACTCGTGAAATCTTCGACAATATAAATTTATTGGGAAATCGATTCCCACCATAACACTCGCGCGGGAAATTTGAACCATTGATACGTTCGTAATTTTTTTAAACGCCATCTGCATACATCTTTTCACAGCTTATTCGGGGCTCAATTGAGAACCCCCATGTTCTGGAACAAATATGTCTATTTATTCATTAAGGTTACCTGCGGCAACGCCATCAATTGTCAACTGTACACTCGGTCGAGCAGAACCAACCTACATTTGGTGATACCAATGGGAAGAGTAATTCGGATGTTTAATTCTGTCGCATCGGATTTGGACATTGTTAGTGTCAGTGAGGCAGTGTTCAAAAACAATATATTATCACTTCTGGAAAGAGATGCCTCATTGAAGTCGAAATGTGGAATGGTTCTTATTATGCCGTTCTCATTATGTAAATGTGTTGTTTGATTTTTTATTTTGTTTAACTGTTTTATGTCAATATTAGTCGCCTAAATGCTGTTCGTATGTTATTTTTTATTTTTATTTTCACTAGT
Organism: Lepidostoma basale; assembly: GCA_022606425.2. Classification (NCBI taxonomy): domain Eukaryota; kingdom Metazoa; phylum Arthropoda; class Insecta; order Trichoptera; family Lepidostomatidae; genus Lepidostoma; species Lepidostoma basale. The sequence continues at coordinate 195,207 of JAHDVF020000848.1, read as the reverse complement.
ATTATTGAGGGTAACAAACAGTTATGTTCCATTTGTGTAAAATAAAATAAATGTATAAGCACAGGGTCGAATTTCAAAATACAATTTATTTTTTAAGTGTATGATTAGTTTTTTAGGTACGGAACGGTCCGTTTTCGTTTCGCGTCTCTTTATGTTAGACCTAACCGATAATTTCTACTCGATAACCATACGAGAGCACAATTTTTAAATTAAATCGCAAAACGGTAATATATTCACAATGCAATATCAAATATTAAACGAATGTGAAGATGGCAAAAATACACGCATTAAAAAAATCTATTGTAATGAAATGAGTATTTGTTATCAAATAATAACATCTTCTAGAACATTATTCGGTGTTTTCAATTCAAAACATTCTTTCAATATCACACTTCGTTCGTCTATCTCTTGTCATATTGATTCTAAGAAATAGCGATTCATACAGTTGCTCCAGATTTTTGCCATTCAAACAAATGTCAGAAGCTCTCCTGCTCCCCTCATTATCGCGCACTATCATTCCACAGATATATCTCGCAGTCCCGATACAATAGCAATATTATTGCTAACGTGACACCAAAACATTCCCCATTTGAATGCTTCTCTAGTCATGATATCTTAGGGTTGGGTTATAAAACATTAAAAAGCATTTTTTCAACCTCTATTGTGCGGCTGTTGTGTGTAACCAAACCGCAGAGCTAAAAAGAAGATTTGGACTAAGCTGGGCAGCTTCGGAAACATGAGTTACATCCTTAAAAACCGGAAAATACCGATCAATCTGAAACGAAAAGTCTATGAAGCCTACGTTCTGCCACTTGGTACTTATGGTCTTGAAACTGTTACATTGTCCAAACAAAGTGCCGAGAAACTACGAGTGATCCAAAGAGCCATGGAAAGAACCATGTTAGGAATAAGCCTAAGAGACAAAGTCAGAAACGATACGGTGAGAGAACTTATTTAACCTCTTCATATTTTCTCCACTACTCAAATTATCTAACAAAACATTAAATAGACTCAAACCATACATTCAATAACAGCGACAATACTAGAATCTTGTAGGCATAACCTAAAGAGCCTAAATAATACAAATATTTTCTGTTCCCAATTTAAATAAGATTCATCTTTTAAAAAATATGTAATCTTATTTCTACCACCACTCATTTAATCCATCTGAAAACGTTAAAATTTTACATACATGCCCAAAAAGCAAAAAACTAGATAAATTAGAAATTTTAGAAAGAAATAGGCTCAAATACATCACACCTGACCAAGTAGTCTTTAATGACCAACTACTGTTTGCTTACTCCCCTTTGTTATACCCAATATAAACAAATAAAACATATTCCTGGAATCGATTATTGCCGAAAAATTGTTTTCTTTGATTCCAGACCTGAACAGCTATATGGATGGGGAAAACCGAATAAGGCGATGCCAACCTTATGGGACAAGAACTATAACATATAATATTAAAATTCAGTTATAATAAAAACAAAAGCACTATTTTTTCAAACGTTATATATATAAATATGTAAGGTATAATAAAAGTTAAAATCCTTTGTATAGAGTAAGAATCTTCTTGAATACTTGTAATACCAATATTTAAATTCAGTAAATTTTACATGAATATTTGAAGATTAAATATTTGGACACTTGGCTAGACAGGGTGGCAACAGATGGGCACCCAGGATACTCAGTTGGAGACCATGGGAGACTAGACGAAGTGTCGGAAGGCCACCGATGAGATGAACCGATGATATTATCAAAAGGGTTGGAAAATCTTGGATGCAAAAGGGACAGGATAGCGACGAGTGGAAGAAATTGGAAGAGGCCTATATCCAGCAGTGGAGGGGCTAGCAAAGAAGAAGAATAAGATTTGAAGATTATTTTTGTATAGAATCATGTTTACCACCCCTGAACTTTGTGTAAATAAAGGACTCGGTTTGCAATAGTGTCACCAGTTTGTCGATGCCAGCGAGCCTGGCGAAACCGGTCGTTGTCGAAATAAAGACAAAAGTGGAAGTAGTTACAAAACATGGTTTTATTTAATTATAATACGTAATCTGCCAAAATATTTTTGTCTAGAAAAATGGGTATTTCCATACACCATCAACCGGGACGCAAGACACTTGAAATATTTAAATTCAACTAATCTCTATACAATTTTAACATACAATTTAGTATCATTATGAATATGAGTAACTCCCGTAATCGCTATTTAATTATATATATAAACAAATAATAATTTTTGGAATCACCTAACACTAACGAATTACGTAGAATCATTAAACTTCAACCCCCACCTTTTTTTTTGGTATATAAGCCTAATAAATTTTAATATAGGTAATAGAGCAAGCTGCTGAAACCGGTCGAAGCGTCAAAACCAAGTGGAATTAAACTAAAAATGTATTGCGAGTATAAAGGATTTTTTATTTATCATTTTCACTACTTACATGGTCGATATTAAATATTTGATTAATTTTTCGTGCTGTTTTAGATTAATGTACTTTACTTTCTTACAATTATTATTTCATTCATTTATTTTTGAATTTATAGATACAAATTAATAAAACACTTTGTATTTAACAACAGTATGGTTTTTATAATTTATGCCAACTAGTTTTGCTTGGACCCAAGCTTCAACAACAAAGTTGTTATATTGCCCTGATAATAATAATAATAATAATAATATGTTAACTTTTAAAGCGCCGTTTTTGTGATGTAATCACCTCAAGGGCGCATTAAGACGTGTTTTAAATCTAAAAATCTAAATGTGAACGCTTAAAAAGCGATCGGTTTAAAAGTATAGTAGAACAAAGTATAAATGTTTAAATTGGGTATGAAATATGAAAAATATGGGTTTTCAATTTAGATCTGAAATCTGTCGGATCATTTATGCATCTAAGGTGTGAAGTGATGGGTCTTGGGCTGATGAAGCTTGGGTCCAAGCGAAACTAGTTGGCATCAATTATTATAATCATACAGTGGTACAATACAAAGGGTTTTTATTATTTTATACACAAAGTGAGTGCTTCATATGAAATTTTCATTTATTTTTGTTTGGGTTATAATAATAAATATGTCTGTGTTCTGCAATGTAAAATTAATTAATTATATTAATTATATAGTATACGAGCTACAAATCAGAGCGTCACAGCGAATTTCAATATGATCCGAAATGTATTGTTCTAAGTTCAAAATCAAATTTGAATGCGGAATCAATCAATATGATACATTTCCTGAGCGACACACCCGCGGTAAAACATTATATTATAATTTCAGCTCTATCCGATTATTAGATTATGTTGGGATTTGGAATTGTTCGGCCAATAAGTTAATACTGTTGATTCACAAATGACTCGAAATTCAAATAATAATCCATGCAAATCTGCACACTAACTAACTAACTAACTAACCATCACGCCGTTTCCCCGAAAGGGTAGACAGAAAGAATGGACTGCAACACTTTAATCGATGCTGCACTCCATCCTTCTCTTTTCGCCAACGCGAGAGACGCGGTGTGATGGGTTGCGAACCTCATCGTCACCAATAGGCATCTCCCGCGCACACTTCGATCATTCAACGTCTACATAATAAATCTAAAACAAATTATATAAAATACAATGATATAAAATAAAATAACACATAAAAATAATTTAACACATAATGTTCTTTTAGATGGTGCACTTGTCGTCAGCTGGACGATCCGGACATTTGTGTTTATTTAATTTTTATTCCACTGTTTTCATTTTAATTAGGCACTTAAAACAATCCAACACCAGCAAAAACTTGAAAATTTGATTGAAGAATTTATTCAAATTGTCATTGGAACAAATGAAAAATTAATTTTTGCACCTGTCAAAATTATTTTTATAAACGAAAAAACTTGTATTATTTTAACATCAGAAGAGTGAAAACGTATTCTGCACACAGTGTTTCTAAAATAATAAAATAGTTCAAAAAATAATTTATATTATTTTCAGTAATACCAAAGTGTCTAAAAAAAAGTTAATGTTTGAATTCAGACCGTTTCGTGGAGATGTTAGACGAATTATTTGTGCCTTATTTGCAAATTAAAATAATATGGTTCCAGCAAGACGGAGCAACGTCACACGCGTTCAATAGGTCTCTGCCACGGGTTCGTGAAATTTTCCCTAGCAAATTGATCTCCAGAAGAAGTGATAAATTGTTCTCCACGCAGTTCTGATTTATCCTCTTATGGACTTTTTCCTATTGGGTTATCTGAAATAAAAAGTTTACGCCAATAATCAGACTTCCCTGACGCATTTGAAAGAAAATATTCGTCACTAAAAGGCGGGCCACACTGTTTTAAACAAGCTCTCCACATCGGTCTCCACCGGCGGTTTAAAACTGTGTAGACACTTGTTGGAAACCAAAATTCGACGGACGCGCGTTTAAACATGCATTCCACGTGTGGAGAGCTTGTTTACAACAGTGTGTGGACGCTACACCAACCGTGGGCTCCACAGCTCTCCACCAAGGTCATCTCTGTGGAGAGTTTGTTTCAAACAGTGTGGCACGGCCTTAAATGGCAATCATTTTTACTGTTCGACTAAATGAGTGCCGCGAACGCGAGGGTTTACATTTGGACGATATTATTTTTATTAAATAAATTCCCAAATTGTGTACTTTAATAATTAATAAACCTTTTTTCGAAACGGCCGTTGCAACATTCTCAAGAAGTGTATAAAAAATGTTATCTTACAACAGTTTTGTAAATTTAACAGTTAATAATGTTGAAGTAGTGTTTCGGCCAAAACAAGAGACTATGTAACATTTTTGCTGTATTTTTCTAATGTGGTAGTTTCTCGTTGCTTTCCACGTTTGTATACAGCAGGTTATTTGAACCCAATTACTGACTACAACTTTTTAAATATTGATTCTTTTTTATATAAAAATACCGACACCAAGGCTTTAAATGAATGGTATTAAAATTTATTTTACAATCTTCAATACGAGTAGAAAATAGATCATTATTATGAATTTGGTCGTGTCCAGGCTTGAACCCAAGTCCCATGGATCAGGAGCTAAGCGTTCTATTTTACAATTTAAATTTATTAAAGAAATCATTTATCCCCTAAACAACCACCCAATTTTCATGACATCAATTTATTATCATTTTATCGTCGTGAAATTTTAAATAAAACATGGTTTTATATAAGAGAGTATTGAAATATTTATTGATTTATAATGTAGACATTTGGGAATTGTGTATGGAATAACACATCTGTCAAATGGCCACCAGGATTTTGATGACACACGCGTTTTCTTCTAGCGGAATCTATGACGGTTTAACATAAAAGTGGGGGTATCTCGTTGATACAGCGCACAGTGGGGCCAAAATATGAAAACGTGTCATTAACTCATAGAAGCTATATATATAGCTATAAATCAAAGGATTTAATGTAATTAGGTAGGTTAATGAAAATAAGAGACAATGTCATGAATATTAACACTTTATTTTTCCAATAACAATGAAATATGTGTCAAATACTGTCTTATTTTTATATGCTCGTTAAAGTCATTTTTTATTATTTTTAATAACGTAAAATGCAGCTTAGTTTTACATAATATATACGTTTCTTGAAAGAACGTCGATTTTACCCTTCATAAATACACACCAATATTTTTTTCACTCGTTATCAGATATTTCTGAGACACCATCATTGTCATCGGATTCATCATTTTCGCTTTGGCTGGAGGACCCTGTAGATGGAGGTATTATCAGATCCAAAACGTCTTTGAGGAATCTAGTTAGTTCCTCTTTCGGTAATTTCCTCTTACTAGTTATTAAAGGATCTGATGAGAGTAAAAGAAAATTTAAAATATCCGTGTTTGAATTCGTTCTGCTGGATTTCCTCGAGTGGTACTCCCTAAACTTTTTAAAATCTTTGTTACGTGCTTCCTGCGCTTCTTCGGTTAATTGACCTATCGGCAATATTGACGTTTTTATTATTTCAGGTCCGTGTATTAAATATTCGTGAAGTGTGGGTGGCATATTACACCACGGATATTTTTCTTCAAAATATCTGGCTGTATGTAACGCATACTCCCGGTATTTTTCCACACTAATTTCATGACCACATGATATAACTATTAAAATGGTGTGCATTTTTCTTATTAATTCTACATCTAAATTGGTTATTTCTGCAGACACCTCTGCACTTAAAAAAAAACGCCTGGCGGTATTTCCATCGTTTGTGTTACCAAAGTCCGGCTTGGTTTGTCCACGATCAAACCTAGTTTTTCTTTGAACTGAGCTTGAATTTTTTTCTTAGTTTCTTCAACGATTTCCTTGTCTGTCCCTCGAGCTTTTATAGGCAGTTTGTACGTCAAATGGAGAAGACACTTAAAAAAGCGTATCCATCCGTGCAAGACCGAAATGCCGAATTCTAAATTTTATGTTTTTATTTATTTTGTTAGCAATGCATCTATATATTATAATTCAATTGTTTAGATGTGGCACCACGTATGTAACATTTTTGGGTAGAAGAAGTATGTGTGATAGCTTTACATACTTTGCCATCAATCATTGCGAATATTAAATGATGTTTGATTACGATAACGCGCCCATCTAGTCTGACTATGGTTGTGGTAATATTTTTTATTTCTTCATCTACCCTGTAATGGGTGTCTCCCTACCTCGGCTAGCGCAGAGAGCGGGCCCTTAGATCTCCGGTTTCCTCGTGAGATACTTTCCGGCTTGTCATTCGAATAGGGAAAGGTGTAAATAAATACATATGACGGAATACATGAGGGTTTATTATAACACAAAAAAATAGTTACAATAGTTATCTAGGGGCTAGAGATGTCGTACATATAAAAAAAAGAGGCACATGGTGAAATAATGAAGAGGCTGTTTGCGGCGATTCCTCGACGGCGTGCTCGTCAGGACATCGACCGGCGACGTCGTCCGTAGACGTTATCAGCGACGCTGACCAGAAGATGGTGGGTCAGCAAATCAAAATGTAGAGCGTCACCTGGCAGGCACGAGGTTCCCTAACCTGTTGGTGCTGTCTGAAGCGGCGTGAAGTGGTCCTCGCAGTTCCGCATGGTGGTGAGGTCAACCACGTTGTCGGGGCATGATGTGCGACAACACGTGGGCGGCAATTTCGGGAGCAGAGGATGGCTCGGACCGTGGCGGAGGGAATCAACCGCAGCAAGGTCGGGCTTGACAAACGGCCTGGGAGCGGATATGCACTTTTGGCATCGCCATAGTGCAGGACAAGTTGGCGGAAGACCTGAAATAATGCCACAGATTTTATGGGCACGATGGCAAGTACCGCAAATACCTTGCTCGAAGTTATTCCATGGCGGATGAGGCTAGATGAAAACGGATTATCCCATCGGGAAAATCGCGGGTCGAAACGGCGATCCTCCAATCGATGCCGCGAAGTTGACAGCTCAAAACGAAGTGAAGTCGGGCCGAATCGGCTGCGCAGAATCGGTTGCGCAGAAGGGGCTGAGAGTGAACTGCAGAGGGCGCACACATCGGGGTGAATTTAGCGCCAAATCCGAGAAGCGCGCGGGAACAAGAGTTTAAAGTAGCACTCTGGTGGTAAAAACGGGAACTAGGGGTTTGAATGGGGTCTAGAGCTAAACACTGAATATTAAGATAACCGAAAATAAATAAGAAATAGTAACTTACGTTACACTCGCTCTTATGTGGAATAAAAAAAAATAATAAAAAAAAAGCTCCTTCAGTGAATGGGATACAAAAGTTACACGTGGATTAAATCCCAGAAGGTGACAGTTTGGACAATTGAGAAATACAAAGACAGTTTATTTCAAAGTACAAATTAGATTCACAAGTTAAAAAAATTTATCATTATACACATGGGAGAGGTTTATATCCTAAAAGGTAGCAGTTAGTTTGACATATTACAAATTGTTAAGTTTAGTTTAAAAATACAAACTATAGTCACAAGTTCAGAAAATTAAGGATCATTAAACACAATAAAAACAGGTTTAAATCCTAGGTTACAGTTAGTTAAACATTTTACAAGCAAAATTTATTTAAAAAAAAACAAATCATAGTTTAATTCTGAATATTAATGATCATTAAACACAGAGAAAGCAGGTTTAAGTCTTAGGTTAGCAGTTAGTTTGACATATTACAAATTGTTAAGTTTAAAAAAAAAATACAAATTATAGTTCAGGTAAAAACACAAACACAGTTAAGTTATAAATACAAAAATTTATCATTGTTTAAAGTTTCCACAGCACAAAAGAGACACAATTGTTTTTTTTTTTTGTAGCTAAATGGCACTCACTGATTCTAAAAGGAGAAGGGGTTAGGGTCTTGAGGTAAATTATTGTTGGACATCTCTAGCCTAGATGATAGATTATAAAGAAAAACAGTTACAACAATATTATGTGTTCAGTCACCAGTAAAAACAAAAATTTAAATTACATACAGCAGAGGCATGTCCGTTTACATATTATGAGGCTGTATACCTATAGCGTTGCTTTGTATTAGGGTCTAGCTCCCTTTCGCCTCGGATAATAAGGCACATCTACATATTCTAAGGCTGTATACCTATAGCGTTGCTTTTTATTAGGGTCTGGCTCCCTTTCGCCTCGGAAAATAAGGCACATCTACATATTCTAAGGCTGTATACCTATAGCGTTCTGACTCCTTCTATTCTCTACAAAAACAAACTCTACAGGTGACTGAAACAACATATATATCTACAACATTTTAAAACATATAATGGACGTTATTGTTCAGGTGAATCGGAGAAGTGAACTCAATCGCAAAAGTGATTACCAATCCAATATGCAACACCTTAAACTGACTCACGACCCAAAACACACATGAACATATATAACAATAAATAAGAAGTAAAAAACAAACAAGTTTATAAAGAAATTGGTGTTACAATAGTTATAAATTTAGACAATTTGCACATACAAAAATTATATGTCAATAAAATTTCTGTTCAGGTGAGATGGAAAAGTTCATAATATTATAAGTGATGGACAATCTTGTATTCCACACAAATAAAAGAAGTTTTTAAACCATCCAGAACACACAAGAACATGGAACACTCAAGTAGGAAGGGAAAATATAACCAAACCATAATACAAATGCATCTGTAGGTCTACCAAGTGTCTCTAGCGTTCGGGAAATTTACAATTATTCATGCATTCGATGGATACAGGCATCTTCTCTTAGAGCGCTCCTAACACAACTAGATCAAGTGGTGAATGGGGGCAGTTTATTCTTCATCAGGCGCTTATTCATACATACCATAACACAATAGACACTACAAATGCAAGTAAGATAGAAATTGGCACAAGGAAGGGGGCAATCATAGTGGGGATAGGATGCATAATGAGGAAGGAAACAAGGTTAGATTGAAGGACACTACTGCTATGGGGGAAAGTATGCTAGGAATAGCAGTAATGGCTAGGGTCCCGGGGTCGCTTACCCGTCCTCGCGAAATGATGGAAATTATGCGAGTCCCTTGAGAACAAAAATACATATTAAGACAAAGGTTTGAGTCATAGGTTAATATATTTGGGCGCCACTAAGTTTTAAGTTTAACTTAGAAACTATTCCTGTTTGACTAAGTCCTTGATGTGAAATGTACCGATACTTTTTCCAGCCATATCAGACAGTTCATATATGGTATCTGAAATTCTTTTGAGTATCCTGCACTTGATAAATCTGGGACACAGTTTGGCAGATATGTACCTTGAAGCGTCAGATTGAAGGAAGGCACGGCGCCAGACCAGTTGTCCGACATGCAAGGTACAAGATTTACGCCTTAGATTATACCGAGTAGCGTTCCGTTGGAAGGCTTGGAGTAGTGCGGAAGAAACTTCTTCATAGACATTTTCCATTCTAAGTAGGCCAGATGCGTAGTCCGAGGTGATGTCAGATGGATTATGGGAGTTTGATTCACGAACAATTTTATTGTGAAATGAACCGTGGGGAGCAGTTTCAAAGCCGTGCAAAAGAAAGAACGGGGTATATCCTGTAGCAATACTGACAGTATTATTTAAGCAAGATGAGATCTGTGGAAGCTTTGAACACCAAGTCCGTTGATTATTCCCTACCAGAATTGCCAGTGCGGTAATGATGTTTGCATTATGACGTTCGCTTACATTGTTCTGAGGATGATAGCGGGCGTTGTAGTACAAGTCTTGTATTCCATAGGTTTCAGTGAACTTACGGAACTCCTTGGAGACAAATTGACTTCCGTTGTCGATAATAAGCGTACGGGGAACAGAGTAAGGCAGAAATATTTTCTCCTCGAGTAATTTAATTACAGTTTTGGAGTTGGCTGTCCTAAGGGGAAACGCCCAAACAAATTTTGAAAAGTTGTCTACTACTGTCAGAATGTGACAGAAGCGATGATTGGACATCGGGAGTGGCCCTACGAGGTCTGCAGACAAGGAGACGAGGGGTTTAGAAAGGCGTTTAGGCACCGTCATTAAACCTAAAGGGGACTGCGTGCTATGCTTATAGGCCTTGCAGGTGTCGCAAGTTTTTATGAATTGTTTGATAGTGCGACGCATATTGCTCCAATAAAATGTTTGCGAGAGGGTTCTAAATGTTTTTTCAATCCCGGGATGACAGAAGTTGTTATGAAAGTCAGATATAACATGGGGGATTTCATTAGCGGGTACAACAACCTTCCAGAGGTAGCTGCTGGAGTCAGGGCGCGAGGAGTTTCCTGATTTCGAATAACGGTACAGGTGTTTGTTATTGATAAGATAGTTGGCTGTCGACTGCGGGTTATCCTTACATGCCGAATATAGATTTAGATAGGTTTGATCAGTCACGTTAGTGAAGGGCGGAGGGAAGGTCAGGGAGGACACTTCGATGCGACTTAGGGCATCAGCTAAATTGTTTTCGCAACCTTTTTTATATACAAAATCGAAACTATATTGTGATAGACGGCAAGCCCATCTGGCGAGTCTGCCTCCTGGCGATGACAGATTGTTCAAATATTTGAGACAGCCATGATCACTTTGGACCGTAAAGTGTGTGCCATCCAGGTAACTCCTGAAATGATGTACCGAATCCACAATAGACAATAGTTCGCGTTCAGTGGTAGAATAGGAACGTTCAGGAGCAGTCAGTTTTCGGGAAAAATACGCTATAGCATGCTCGGAACCGTCAGGCATTTTTTGGGCAAGGAAGCTACCAATACTAATACCACTGGCATCACAAGTAAGAATGTAGGGTACAGAATAATCAGGGGGTTTCAACACAGGGGCGGTAGTCATAATATTTTTTAGGGCAACAAATGATTGTTCAGCCTCTTCGTTCCATTGGAAGGAAGTGCCTTTAAGCTTTATACTTGTTAAACGGCATAAAGGGGCAGCAATTTCGGCAAAATGTGCAATGAATTTACGATAGTAACTGGCACAGCCTAAGAAGGATTTAACTTCTTTGGTAGATGTGGGACGGGGGAAATCAATCATTACCTTAATCTTATCTGGGTCAGTTCTTATTCCTTCACGATCAATCACATGGCCTAAGTACTTCAGTGAAGATTTGCAGAATTCTGATTTGCCTAGACGAATAGTGAGGTTGGCCTCGCGCAGACGTTCGTAAACCAGGGCGAGTGTGCTGACGTGAGATTCAAAATCTGGACTGCAAATAAGAATGTCATCAAGATAACAAAAAACATGGTCACCGAGATCACAAAACAGAGCATCCATTAACCTTTGCAACTGGCTCGGTATATTGGCGATCCCGAATGGAGTAACTTTGAAACAAAACTGACCCCTACCCTCAATAAAGAATGCGGTTTTAATCATTGATTCTCTAGTCAGGGGCATCTGCCAGAACCCCATGCTTAAATCAAGGGCAGTAAGGTATTTAGTGTCACGCAGGTTGCTTAGAATTCGGTCAATGTTCGGTAAGCGATAACAGTCGGCTTTGGTAATCGAATTTAGTTTTCGCGGATCCAGAACGAATCGTGCAGAACCATCCTTTTTGGGGACAATAAATACATTATTTAGCCACGGGCTCTTGCAGGGTTCAACTACGTCCAGCGAGATCATTCTCTCTAGTTCCTCTATTAATTGTTGGCGGCGAACATGGGATTGGGGGAATGTTTTCTGTTTAACCGGCGGATGGTTACCCGTGTCGATCTCGTGATTAACAAGGTGGGTCCTGCCCAGACCTATCTTTTCGAAAGAAATTTGTTCGAACAAGTTTTTAATTCGGTCCAAGTCCTTGGACTGAGCAGGATTCAATTCTTCGGCAGGGACGAGACAAGATGGCGAGGGATTCACTGAGTACACGGGTTGAGTATTTGACTGTTTGGCTGGTTTGTTATCCAGATGTCCAGGAAATAGCCTGGGAGTGAGTCCAGATGATTCAAGAAAAGGGACTCCAAGGATGAAACAGTCGTTTAGGGAAGGGACTAGGACGAATGATACCCAGGTGGTGGTATTGTCATAACGAATGGGCAAGGTAACGGTTCCGATACTACGGTGGGAGGTATTATCGACCGTGTGAATTGAACAATTACCAGGGGTGATTTTATAATTGAGATTAATAAAGGATTGGTACAGATTTCCGCCTAAGATGTTGATGGCTGCACCGGAATCAAGCAGACCGCGAAAGGGGACACTGTGGATTTTAAAATTCAAGTATGGGCGATTGTCACGGGCATTTGTAATTTTTACCGCATGGAGATACCAGGTTTCGTGGAATAATTTTACAGAAGCCAGCCAGTCTAACCACTCCGCTGAGCGCGGGATTACGGGAGACTGGCTAGCTGCTAGTTTTTTGTTGCGAAAAAACTGGGGGGTGGTCTAGAGGTGTCAGGAAGGTTTTTTTTTCTGCAATTCTTGGCGATATGGCCCAGGTTTTTGCAGGAGAAACATCTTAGGGGGCTCTTGGGAGGCTCACGAACGGCAGCTAGGGATTTCTGGACGTAGGGGCCGGATTTAGGTTCAGAGCGGCTGGGGTGGTCCGACGCACCAATCAATCTTTCGTAGGTCTGGCATGCTCTCTCCAGTTCCACGACGGAGGAGAAGTTGGCTGAAATTATTACGGGGGCTAATTTGGGCGAAAGTCCCTTCCTTAATACCTTGAGGATCTCCTGGTCAGAGAGACCGTCCTCCCCAATGGTATTATTGGTGCTCACTACCCGGGCGAAGTAGTCTGCCGCTAATTCATTTTGAGACTGGCGCGAGGACCATATCTCCAGCTTCTTTGAGATGACATAATCGTCATCCTCGAAACGCTGCAGGAACTGTGACTTAAGGAGCAACCAGTCACTGGAGGTCGTACAATACGCTCTATAGTGTGTCAGAGCGCGGCCTTTGAGGAATTCGGGAAGTACAGATGGCAACAATTGGGAGTCGAAGCGTCTAGATTTGGCGATTTCTTCTAGACGGGTGAAAAATTCGCGCACATCTTCCGCGCCGGTGAAATGTTGCACAGGCCACGATGCGAAATCAACATTCAAGGGCTGAAGCTCTACAGGGGGTCGTGTTAGAGAAACCGATGAAGAGGACACGATTGAAAGGGGGGCGGAGGTCGGCAGGTCAGCGACGGTGGGGGGTATGGTGAGTGGAACGACATCACTCGTCCGTGAGTTGAATTCCTCAGCCTGAACACGGACTTCCACGAGGGTATTCTTTGGCAATATTCCGCGATCCTTCAACGCCTTGCAAAGGGTTTTGAAATGGGCCCCGGGAACATTTACTATTTGTTCCATTATAAACAATTAATTACACACTACCAATTCGACAATAAACAGTTAACAATCAATATACGACATATGTTTAGCCCACACAAGTCCTTCATCGAATGACAACGCCAGAACGCCACACGTTTGGGCGCCAGTGTAATGGGTTTCTCCCTACCTCGGCTAGCGCAGAGAGCGGGCCCTTAGATCTCCGGTTTTCTCGTGAGATACTTTCCGGCTTGTCATTCGAATAGGGAAAGGTGTAAATAAATACATATGACGGAATACATGAGGGTTTATTATAACACAAAAAAATAGTTACAATAGTTATCTAGGGGCTAGAGATGTCGTACATATAAAAAAAAGAGGCACATGGTGAAATAATGAAGAGGCTGTTTGCGGCGATTCCTCGACGGCGTGCTCGTCAGGACATCGACCGGCGACGTCGTCCGTAGACGTTATCAGCGACGCTGACCAGAAGATGGTGGGTCAGCAAATCAAAATGTAGAGCGTCACCTGGCAGGCACGAGGTTCCCTAACCTGTTGGTGCTGTCTGAAGCGGCGTGAAGTGGTCCTCGCAGTTCCGCATGGTGGTGAGGTCAACCACGTTGTCGGGGCATGATGTGCGACAACACGTGGGCGGCAATTTCGGGAGCAGAGGATGGCTCGGACCGTGGCGGAGGGAATCAACCGCAGCAAGGTCGGGCTTGACAAACGGCCTGGGAGCGGATATGCACTTTTGGCATCGCCATAGTGCAGGACAAGTTGGCGGAAGACCTGAAATAATGCCACAGATTTTATGGGCACGATGGCAAGTACCGCAAATACCTTGCTCGAAGTTATTCCATGGCGGATGAGGCTAGATGAAAACGGATTATCCCATCGGGAAAATCGCGGGTCGAAACGGCGATCCTCCAATCGATGCCGCGAAGTTGACAGCTCAAAACGAAGTGAAGTCGGGCCGAATCGGCTGCGCAGAATCGGTTGCGCAGAAGGGGCTGAGAGTGAACTGCAGAGGGCGCACACATCGGGGTGAATTTAGCGCCAAATCCGAGAAGCGCGCGGGAACAAGAGTTTAAAGTAGCACTCTGGTGGTAAAAACGGGAACTAGGGGTTTGAATGGGGTCTAGAGCTAAACACTGAATATTAAGATAACCGAAAATAAATAAGAAATAGTAACTTACGTTACAACCCTTCGTTTCTCTTCCAAAGGTACTGCTGTGCATTCCTTAATAAATTCTATTTTCAGAGGTCTGCAATACCTTGTTGAACCAGGTCTTGGATTTTGCCAAATAATTTTGGCACCAGACACTAGGCGTAAGGGGGCAAATGATGTGATAAAAACCGCTGCATCATCGGCATCTGCGTCAAAAAAGCCTGTTTATGTGAACTGTGCCCCGAACTTCCATCAACTCCCCATTTGGAATATAATATCATATTATTTAATTCTTTGGGTTTGAGTGTAAAAACAACATCTTGATGGGTGATAATTAAACGCTCAATCGTGAGATTAAGCATGATCTGCAAATCAACATATACCAAAGTATCCGTGACATGTATATTTTCTGGCTCTGGATAACATCGTCTTTTTTAGGCCTGTACAGTTTTATACGAAGGATATAAGTTTTTAGATTTCAACTTAATAGCGTTATACTGATGTGGAGACAAGTCCGCTTCTATTAAAAGTGCTAAAGCATCTTCTGCTGACATGAACACGTTTCCAAAAGACTCCCTGGAAGTTTGATGAGATTTACCTGAACCTGTTGGAACAGATAAAATACCTCGAACCAACTTTGAGGCATCTGCCTGTCATGCAGCTCTAAGTTCCATTTGTGTTGAGTAGAGTAAGTCTGGCAGAGATGCAGAATTCCTCAGATTAACCGTATTTTGCCGCTTCACCCTTTCTGTACTCTCCTCAAAAGGAATCATCGGGCGACCGCCACATGTTTTTGTAGCGCGAATGAAAGAAACGGATGTATCAAGCCACGTTTTATTAACATCGAGAAATCTTTCTTTCATCCAGTGAGCTGATTCCCATCATGATTTATAATCAAATTTAAACCGAGTACAATTTTTAACACACGTTACACTTTTTCCTAACTCATCAACACACCCTGTCCGTTTTATGATTTCTTTTTGCAGGAAATCAATCTGATCCTCCAATTTTTCTTTTCCGAAACTCTTCATAAGCGTTATTAATTGATGCTTTGTCATGAACAAAGTGCTGGAGCTGGTACCTAGGTATGCGAGAAAAGGAAAAACAGAATAAGATACAAAATTGGTGAATTTTTTTTTCATTTTTGGTTATTCGAAATGTGCTGTTATTTTAAAAAAGTGCAAAAAGTGGCAGAAAATAACATCATATCAATAAAGTACAACAATTACTTATTATAAATCAATTAAAATACTTGCGGAATTCATCGGGATTCTATACTAAATCTCTAAATGTTTTTTTAATATTACAAAAACCTCTGTATCATTTTAATGCGAAATCGGTTTAATTTTTTTACATTTAAAACAAGCCATAATTACAATTAATTTAACTCAAAAAAGAGGATACATACCTGACGTGTAAGGTTCCATACTAAAACTTTAAATTTTTTATCAACAATACAACTAAAGAAATGTTAGAAACTAGGTGTTGCGCTGACTTGAAATAACGGACGTGTAACCTCTACGAGTAATCGGCTCCGATTGAGGGGTGCTAGAGCGAACGTGTCACAGTCTAGCTTGTCTATCTGCTCGTGATCATGTGCTAAATATATCTGAGTCATCATATAATAACAAAGCGTTTAATGAATCATAATTTTTATTTTTTGGGTTATTGTATGAGAAATCTGAATCCTGCCCCATTGTGCAGCGTTCAATTTCGCCTTTCAATGCTTGGGTTGTCGTGGGCTCGATGGCATAAACCTAAAACTTCAGAGAACCCCACAGAAACAAGTCCAAATAGGTTAAATCGAAATTCATGGCAGCTAATTATGGTCAACCAACTCACATTTCTCGCAGTGATCTCATTTCTACGGCATTTATCCTACTGTCATATTTCTTTTTTGGAAGCTCCAATCTTCACTTCCGTACATAAGGATTGACACTAGAACATCATTATGTACTTGGTTAAAAATGTACTTTGTTATGAAAGTTTTTGATTAATCTGTAATGTTTATGATTTTTTATACGTAATACAATTGAATTAAAATTAGTACAATAAAACAGTACGGGTCCATGCATTGAAATTACATAGCGTTTATGAACAGTTAAAAGAAGTCGAGAAAGGCCAAGGAAGAGATTTGAAATTAATCAATTGCTGAAAGACATATTCAAAGTAGGAACAATCCATGAGCATGGGTGTCACCGTGTGTGAATGTAAAAGAGAAGCTTCAGGGTAGAACAGTTTGGCAGTCCATACTCTCTGCCTACACCTCCAGGGAAACAGCGTGGTATTTATTTAGTTAGTTTATGATATAATATATAGAAATATATATATATATGGAGTCATCCGGTAGCTCTCGGCACTCGCAGATTTTACATCGATACACTGAACACATTCATGATGGATTCAGTTAACGGCGAATGCGTTCCAATTACACGCTATTCATTCTGGGAAATATTGGTTTTCTGAGCGCAGCCTCCGCAACTGCATTTTATTTTATTTTCCGTTTACTCGCAACAGGGATCAAACGGGAAATTGATATCGCCTTATCAAAGGGAGTTCGTTATATTTTCTCTCCTAACGGGAATCACGAAATCACTCTGGAAATGAACCGAGCCTTTTCAACCGCAAGTCTTCGAAGATATTATTTCCATTTATTGATTAATTACCAAGTACGAGTACATCGTTTTCATGTCCGCTAACTGGGGTAACCCGTTCTGCTTGTAGTACAGTTTAGGTCCAAGATAATAATGTGTTTGCGCGTAAGTGGATTTATAATTTGGTAATTTTTACTCATTTCAAGCAGTTGGTGATTAATGTTGACAATAAAATTAAATTCGAATTTAATCATTAGCGTTTATTATCGGAAATTGAAATAAATTATCTATAATATAATACATAAAATTAATATTCAAATTATAACGTGTGTAAATGAAGTTCAAATATAGGTATATAACCGTGAGAAATTATATAATAATTCATACCGTCATACATTTAACACGTGATACAATATGTTTTGAGTGTTTAAGGTACGAGAGAGCGCCAGCGTATATAATCTTTCGGATCTCAGCGTGACCATGCCAACGGAAAGGCAACGTTCACTCCGATCAGTGGAAATAAATGCGAACATCATTGCGAGTCAATAAAGCAAGTTTCTACGATCATGCTTTCAACGTTGCGGACCATTGGCGTGAAATAGCGTCAACATTAGTATTAAATACAAGGATAGTTTAAGGAGTACCCTTGGAGTATTTGATTTAACAAACCGGCCGCGGCCCACTAAAAATAATAATAATATGATCTTACTATGTGTGACAATGACGTTTAGCTGATTCGTGTAATGAATAACATTTTTATAGACTAAAATAAACATTTTTTTTCAATGCGTTAATCCAAAGAATTTGAAGCATTCCACCTGTCACATGAATCAGTAGCCATTTTGTTTTACCCAAAATCGTTCTCGATACAGATACTTAATCCAGTTAACATTCGTTTTAGAGTCATTCTAATACGCATATGTTCCTGGTAAATAATCTAACATAATAGTAATCAAGTGCAAATAGTCGTATGTAGAGATTCAATACTTGCGCCGCGTAAACCTGCAATTCCTCCCGTTCGGTTGCGGTAGACACAAACACACCTGTTGTCTTTCCCACGACTATTTACTCTCTAGTATTTACGTTGAACTGTAAGAAAATCCAATTTACGGTGTAGTTTCAGTAGTTCGGAGCTCTAGCAATGCGAGTGGTCGCAGAATAGCGTTTAATACACCAGATATAAATTAAAAAATTAAAGGTGCAACTCCGTAGATAAATTCTATGAAATTTGAAATATTTTACACATCAGATCGAAGAACAACAACCTACCGGCGCAAGTGTTGACAGCTGGAATTCAATTTAATAACCTGAGTCTAGCTGCATACATTCAGAAATATTGACATCTCCTCGGTACTCACTCTACACGGAATAAATGTTATAAGCTCAATATATAAGAATTAATGTGATGATGATGATGATGATCATTTATAAAGCGCCATTTTTGTGAAAGATTCACTTCAAGGACGCTCAACGTCCAGAAAGCTTCTCTTAAAAAGAAAAGTTTTAAGAGAGCTTCTTAACACTCCTTCGTCGTCTTGATTGCGGATATTGTAGGGCAGCCTGTTCCACGCCGTCGGTCCCGCGATGATGTAACCAAATACAAAAAGTTACTCCGAGGAAACCAATGTAATAAAGAAGGATACGAAATTCTCGGAAGGTACGGACAACCCTTACGTAAGGATTTTTTTTAAAGAAATTAATGTATTTTTTTTATGAATTGATTTCACGATTTCAAAGTACCGTCGCTACAAAAGTGGGCATTTATAATTAACCAATCTTGGTACATAACATCGTTAATATTGTTTTTACGTCTCATTTTATAAATATGCTGTTTTTCCGAAACATTTTTGAATTCTTGTGTGAAACAAATACCCTTATAAATTTCCGGGCATTCATTTCTTATTATGGTAAGAAGATAATAGAATATCCAAAACAAAACAAAATTTTAAGTACCTACTGCAGAATTTAAAAACAAGCATTTATCATTCTACCTCTCAAAAGAAGAATATGTGGAAAAAAGAAGAATACTATATTTCTCATTTAAATCCATGCGTGATAAATAAAACGTGAAAATAGGTAATATGACATTATAACAGATTTCTAAGACATTATCAAATGTGTGTTGGTTCTTATTTGTTGCCTAGGTCATTGTTCCTCCGAGTTCCGAGTTCCGTTCCGACATTTGATATGCCGTAGAAAGCTTCTTAAAAATTAACTTGATATAATAGTTTATTAGAATTACATGTTTCGCCTTTCTAAGACATTATCAAATGTGTGTCGGTCCTTATGATTTTGCTCTAGGTTATTATTGTTCATCGGGGAATCCGAGTTGCGTTCCGACATTTGATATGCCTTAGAAAGGCGAAAATGTCATACCCGTGAACTATAATATAATAAAACTTGTATAAAATAGACGTTTTCATTCGTATTGATTATATGATATGGAGTTTTGCAACATTGTAAGACATACAAGCGAACATACACTGTGAAACCAGGAACCCCTGATGCGAGAATTATCAGAAAGTCCACAAAATCGTTGCAATGCTAACAAAGAGCCCAGGGAACAGCTGTGTGCTGTGGCTAATTGGATATAGTGCAAGGATACGTCGCCTTATACGGCAGGATAACTTCCCTCCCGATAATCCTGCTGGATGCCATTAATCCGGCGATTTCATTTCCGCCGGTTCGCGTGGTGGATATCGCGATCAACGCATTCTCCTCCACATTCGTTTTGGCTATGTCGTGTTTTAAATGACCATCTGCGATTTTGAGTTCCATTCAAATGAACATTATTTGCGCGTACCAAAAAACTAACCAAAAATCTCTTTTTATTATTTTGTTCGTTACTCTTTCGCCGAACCAGCATTATTTTATAATATCAGAGCATCATTAATTATTACAAATAGTAAAACACACACTTAAATGAACATATATATATATATATATATATATATATATATATATATATATATATATATATATATATATATATATATATATATATATATATATATATATATATATATATATATATATATATATATATATATATATATATATATATATATATATATATATATATATATATATATATATATATATATATATATATATATATATATATATATATAATATACTTCTAGAAAACTTTTTCATGAATATTAAATATAATATAGTCCGTTAATTACAGGGAGATTGTTTGCAATATTGTGAGTTACAATACGTTTACAAAAGAAACACTCTGTTTTTATTTTATTTTTTTATGAATAGAAAAAGCATAAAATGCTTCAATATATATTCAAACATTGAAATAAATAAACTAGCTTTTTTATTTTTTTTTTAATAAAAATATTATTGGTTCAATTCTACCTAAAATATAGTATAACACATCACTCAATAAGTCCCCGTGTAACTAAAAAGTGTTATTTAAACGAAATCCAGTAGTCGCCGGGGGCTAAATCTGGAGAGAACGGTGGGTGAAGAAGCAATTTGAAGCATAATTCATTCAATTTAACCATCGTTTTTATAGACTTGTGACACGGGTCATTTTCTTGGTGGAACAGCACTTTTTTTCTTTCGCATGTGAGGGAGTTTTATTATTATTTCAACACTCAATCGATCCAATAATGGCATGTTATATTCCCTACGAGAGTTTTATCTTTCTCAAGATAGTCGATGTACAAAATACCATGCGCAACCCAAAATACGCCAAGTGTACTGTAGCATATAATCTTGCCAGCTGACTTTTGAGTTTTTGATCGCTTTTCACCGGCTGCTGTCCACTCAGCTGATGACATTTTTTAATCAGGTGTACAGTAATGGATTCATTTTCTACCAATGTCACATACCGACGCATAAAATATTTTTTATCTCGCTTGACCAGCTCCAAATATCGCTCTAAATCGTCGACGCGTTGTTGCTTTTGGTCCGTGTGAGCAAATACGGCACCCTCTTCGAAAGGAACTTACGCATTCTCAAAATTTCGTGTAAAATTATTAACACACTACCTTCTGATATCGTTAAGATATCAGCTATCTCACTCAACTTCATTTTACGTTTTTTTATGAACTATTTTATGGACTATTTTTATGTTTTCCGAAACAACTGCCGATTTTGGTGACCAGATCGTATATCGGTGTTTGTACGGCCGCGTTTAAATTCAACATACCAGTCAATAATAGTTGATTTCCCTGGTGCAGAGTCCCCATAACGCTCATCAAGCCCCTGTTTGGCTTCAACAGTATTTATTTTTCAAAAAATAATGTTTAATCAACACACGAAATTCTTTGTCTATCCATTGTTTTGAAAATTACAAAACTGGGATCACTTAAAACCACCGTAATCTAAAAACAATTTTTCAGAAAGTCATGAAATTTTGACACGTATCGTTTTAAAGTTGGTACTATGCAGAAATCATGTGGATCTGTCAACGGTGTTGCCATAAATGTCAGACAGGGGACTTATTGAGTGAGGTGTTATATTTACACCATTGTTAAAGAAACGGAGATCATTCCTTCTAACAGTGTCTGCTCTTGGGGGTTATTGGTTTGATGGATGTTTGGATATTGTGACTTTGATTTCCACTAAATCCAACGACGGGGCACTATTAGTTGTCAAAATAATCAAAACGTTGACAAAAGTGAGTTAAAAAATGGGCACAGAGCCAATTCATTCTATGACAGATTTAAGCTGTGCATAGAGTCCCTCTTACATTAACTACTATCTCCCGCCTCTGACAGTGTCCCACCTTCCTTATAACCCCATTGTGCCATTGTTGTGTTTCTTTTAAGCCTTTTATAATATTTATAATATAATGTATGTAAAGCTTATTAATTGTGATATGGTGTTGTAAGTGCGAGAGAAAAAAATAGAGAATTGTAGATTAGGTATGCCCCGGAGATTCCTTTGATTTGAAATACATAGTATAATAGTAACATCAGTCTCACATGGACGGGGGAAGAGTCTATACAGTGAATAATAAAGGCCGTGCCACACTGTTTGAAACAAGCTCTCCACAGGGGTGACCTTGGTGGAGAGCTGTGGAGCCCACGATTGGTGTAGCGTCCACACTTGGTTTAAAACAAGCTCTCCCCACGGTTGGTGTGGCATCCACAGTAGACACTATTTTCGTATACGTCCGCATTCCACCGATGTACAGTGTTTCAGGGTGCGATATTACGAGCTACTTTTGGTAAAAACCCAATGACATAATGGCTAATTATAAGTGTTTAGGGAAGAGTATTAGTCATCCAGTTCACACAATAAATTTGAGGCCGGTTTGTTGAAAATTCAACCCCTAAATTACCTACCTAATTGCATGCAACAACAAAACCGGTTCAGTCGTATTGTTTCGCCGCTAACCGATTGATATATACCATACCTATGAATTTAATATTCAAAATTAAAAAAATATCTATTTCTATATTTATACTCAAGATCGAGCTGCAAAGGGCCTTTTACGGTCTCATATTAAAAAAAAAATCTTACGAAATACGCTATTCAAATACCTACTTTATGTAAAGACAGAGAGATAGACAGATATATGTGTTTCTATCGTAGAAGTCAACAGACATATAAATTTTATAAGAATAAAATTTTCTAAATAATAATTTTACAGAATAATGAAAAGTAGCTCGTAATATTAAGATTTGAAACACCGTGCGACGCCGCTACGTAACTGACCTTGACTGGTGGAATCAAACAGCCAAACATGTGGAATGCGTGTTTTCAACCGTTTACAACAGTTTAGATGCGCGTGCGTCCACAAGGGTCAAACGAATTTTGGTTTAAAACAAGTGTCTACACGGTTTTAAACCGTTGGTGGAGACCGATGTGGAGAGCTTGTTTAAAACAGTGTGGCCCGCCTTTAAAGGCTGGCGAAAGGACACTGCTGCGTCATATAACAGCCTCCGATATCCTTCTATGTACCTCACCTTGATATAATAATTTGGGTATATTCGCAGTGTTGTCCCCCGGCGGTGTTTTCGTTCTTCGATTAAAAAGTTACCGGAGTATTTTGAACGTAAAAAGCATACATTATGTAAAAGTATTAGACGCGGTTATGATTAAAAATATTTACGAAAACGTTACGTAAAAAAAAATCAAAACATAATCGGAGAAAGCGAAACATTAACAGTGTCAAAAAGTTTTTTATGAAATTATTATGAATGGAATTGTCAATACAAAATTATATCACCGAAAACCTGGTGAGTCGTGTATTGAAATTTTTAATTGAATATAAACAGCCAAAAAAATGAACGGAATATAAAACAAACAATTTCAAAAGAAAATTAAGAAAAATATTTTTGTTTTCAATTTTTAATTACAAAAATTTCAGGGCAGACTGTTGAAAACGAGTCAATAAAATTATTATAAAATGAATAAATTTGGATTACGATATACGAGGCATCTTCAGAAAGTATGTGTACTAAATTTTTGTAAGTTACATTTTTTTTTATTTAAACAAAAAAATTACGTGGTTACCGTAGTACATTTATGTAAGCTATTTTTCGACATAGTCGCCATTCCTTTCAATGCAGGTGGTGAAGCGGGGTATCAACTTTTTGATGCCTTCCTCGAAGTAGTTTCCCGCCAACCGCTTCGTCCACTTCTCCACCTCCTCCTTTACCTCATCGTCGGTTGAAAACCTTTTTCCACCCATGTGCAGCTTCAGGGAAGTAAAGAGATAGTAATCTGAAGGTGCTAGGTTAGGGGAATGCGCGGGATGGTTCAGGACATCCAATTTAAACGAGGTGAGCAGTTCCTTTTGGAATCGTCGTGCAGCAGGCAGACTCCCTTTGTCAGCATACCTCTCCTCTTGTTGAGTCGCCCTCCGCAATTTTTTTAGGGTCTCACAGTATCTTGCAGAGTTGATGGTCTCCCCTTGAGGCATATATTCAATTAAAATTATGCCTTGACAGTCCCAAAACACGAATGCCATGATTTTCTTGACTGAAATTGTGGTTTTGAACTTTTTGGCGGAGGGTGAACGTGACGCCACTGTTGAGACTGCCTTTTGGTTTCAGGCATGTGGTGTGCAACCCAAGTTTCATTTCCAATAACGATGGAGTGGAGAAATTCATCTCCATGGAGTTAGCAGCGCCCCAAAATCTCTTGCCCGGCGCCGCGTATTTCGCACTTGGCGGCAGATTGGATTGACATTTTTCACGAAACATTTGTCGCGTCGACACTTCTCAACGTACTGACCTCGAACCGGTCTCGTTGCGGAGGGGAAGGGTCAGGCTACACGAAAGTGTAGCCAACATGTCGAAAATAAACATTTTGCGGTTTGTAATGTCTTTTGAGTTGATAAACTGATTTGATTTGATTTGAAAATAAAATCCATCCGGTCGTGAGAGCCTCAGTACACTTACTTTCTATATATGCCTCGTATTATATGAAATAAAGCACTAACCTAATAATCTGATTAAACATTTCAATTATTGCGAAAATTTTCAATAGCCGCTCCGGTGTACAAAGTGAAATAAATACAAAAAGTATTTTTTATATAGGCGTTAACACTGTGGAATTCTATATCGCCGATTTTTTTTATGAATTAGGGATCATTCTGTTTATAACTTTCAAAAAATCTTTTTTTTTTTACATTTTTCGAAGGTAAGTATATATCTAAGAGTATTGTGTTAAAAATTGAGAGTGATCGGAAAAGTCTAACTATATTATTTCAAAAATACATTACTCAAAAATTGAAAAAATCAAAAGATACGACTTTCGATGTGCACATTAATCAAACGGCTGGTTACAGCATTATAAGTTTTTTCCTAGTTTTCTCAATGCTATCGAAATATTTTAAGTGCAAAGATTTTAACGGGGATGTTTCGTCGCAAAATATGAACAGAGAGGATTATGTTTTTTTTAGCTAAAGGGATTTTGTATGGTGCAGGTATCGCTGATTGATTGTAGGTAAGACTTTTTCTATAAATAAAAATTTTAACGCGTTTTTTCAAAACTATATTTTTTCGGTCGGCGGCGGTGATTTCTCCGGAACCACTGAACCGATCTTCATGAAATTTGAACCACATATTCTTCGCAGTAATAGCTTCAGCGCAAACTACGTTCAAATCAAAATTTTGATTTTTACTATTTTTTTGGACCGAAAACTGTGAATTTTTTTTTTTTAATGACCGCCATTTTGTTATATATAAATAAATATTAATTTCCGTAGTTTGCGCTAGAGCCACCGATACACAAAAGCTAAAAAAACGTTTCTTTGTGTTTTAGGTGAGGTTTAATTGAGTTATCAGCGCCGCCAGCATACGTACCAACTTTTTAAGGCATTCCGTTCGCCGGTTGTTTATGTTAAAAAAAATTCAAATAAAACTTAATAAAAATGTTTTTTAGTGTTTTTCAAGAGTGTATTTGTTGAGCTTAAAAAACCTTTTATCAATATGCATAATAGTATTTTCATTAAAAAAAAATTACTAAAAAATTTTGAGCGTCTTAACCAGAATGATCCCTTAAAACAATTTTTTCCACTAAGAATTTATTTTTCACTAAATAAAACTAAAAAGTGGAAAAAACAGTGTTTAATTAATAAAAAAAAAACGCCAAAAAAGCATAGAACACATCACAGTTAAATGTTAGTTCAAATCTTTGTGAACGCGAATTATTGAACAATACACAAATGAATAAATTTTTTTCTGCGTTTCAAGTATGTTAACTTCCGAACAATGAAAATATTTGTTGACAACATTCAAGAGACGTAAAAAATGATTATATTAATGCGGCAGATAACAGCTAGGTAAATTAAAACGTAAAAACAAAATAAACAAGAATTCAGAAAGACGTTGAGTTGCAGCAAACTTTTTTGATTGAAATACTGTATCAACTTGCTGCATTTATCTCAAGTTCGGAGTGTAGGCGGCAAACTTACACATAAAAAATAATCTTGCTGCTATACCAATAAAATAAGAATAAACAGAATACAATACCATAATAATTCAATGTAAAGCGGACGCACAATAGATTATACTGTTATTGAACAATTGACAAGAACAGGTGCATGGAAATATTTCTCGATCTTGATATTCGAATAATAATTTTTGTAAGAAACATTCGAGTGTATAAGCAACACGCTGAGATAAAAAATATATCGTACATTAACATTGTATGTACATGAAAACATATCAAATAAAAATATACTAAATAAATTTGATAAAATGATATCACTTACTAATCTCCTGAGTGCTCTTCTTAAATTAGTGTGGACTGGACCCTTTTAATCAAAACACAGTTGATGAGAATTGGAAATTCTGACAATAAGGGAGATGAATGATCTGTTATCAGCAGCGTCCGGAACCGTACTGACTGTATCACAATAAAACAACCAATTGGTGTTAGTTGTGATCAGCTGCAAACATGACACGCGCGGGACTAAACGAAGCACGGGACAAGACGGTTGCCAGCCGTTTGATGAAATTAGATATCAACTGTCAGAAAAGAAATTATATATTGGTGTTACCAGAAACATAAAATATTCACGTGTTACCAGTAATATTAGTTATTTTTTTTTAAATATAAAGTTGAGTAAGAACGCGTGAAAAAAGTTTATGGATTTTGTCTATGGAAAAATCATAGATTTGTATCAATCTACATAAATTTATGGATTCGCACTTCTCTTCGCAATCCACAGATATCGTTCATTTCTTTTGGAGTCTTTGCACCGTGGGTTGTGCGATTTTACGACGCGTGAGTGTTCTCCTTAGGGTTTTGCTGCCACGCTTTGTCCTTAATACTTAGGTGAGTTTGAACTTCTTATTATATATTTTTTCCCGTTCTTGAGCTTATTTTCTGGCCATTATAGCGTTACGAGTGTTGCTTTAAATCGAATGAATCTAACGATGAAGTAGCGTGCTCCGTTTCAAACTGTCCAAGTCATCCACGTGCACAGCATTTAATTGGTTGTCTGGTGTAAGTTTTAACTTATTTTGGCATCTTATCAAGGATATCATATGTACTATATTTTGCCCTATTAGTATATCATTATAACGCGATGTCATCTGTTAATAAAGTTTTAACACTTTCAACAGTCGTGATACTTTCAATGTCGATTAGTCATTTTATTTTTTTTCCTCTAGAATAATCTTAAAAGATTATGGAAGCGCTGTTACATATAAAATTTTGCTCGTGTACACTTTTTGTGGCTTAACCAAAATAAGCGCTTATTTTATTGAATTGAACACCATTTCTCAATGAGGGCGTACTGAATTAATTATGGTATGATTGCAAGTATTAAAGTCGATCGTTATTGATGAAACGCGATAAATAAAAGTAAATCTGCGGAGAAAGTTTACTTACACAATCGGTTTTGGTTGAATGACTTATGAGAATCTTAAACCAAAGCAACCAGTTTCCATTTAATTAACATTTTAACTATAATTTTGATTATTTTAATGTAGGCTATATTTTTCAGTTATTACCAACAACTTATCATGCCTTCCGATGCCAAGAAACGTGAACAGCAGAAGAAGAAGGAAGCAGCGAAAGCCCGAGGAGGGAAAAAGGGGGGGAAATCCGACAATCCTAATGACAAAGAATCTTCTCCGCCAAATGGATTTTCTTCGGAAACTAATGGACACGACAATGGAATGACAGCTGAAGGTATGTGTGTTCATAATGATCTCTACAAAAATGTTTTATTTAATCTTTAACGACTTCCATCCTGATTTGTCGTGACATACCTCATTCCATTCATACATCGTCACATACATGCTCATTGATTTTTCCGACTTTGATTGTGTACGACTTTGATAGTATTTGATTTATTGTTATGTTGTGCTCTCCATGGCCCCCCATGGCATCACCTTTCACTCACTGCTTGCATACAACTTTTTAACCATTTTCTCTCATCTATTTGTTCCATATGTCTTACCGTATCGGTGATTATTTTTTAATTTTTCTTTTGATACAATCATCTCCCTTACATTTCTTCCTTGTTTTATTGATTTGTATTCTAGTATATATTGTTTTGCCGCACGTTTTTCTCAGTAATCTCATTTCTACAGCATTTATCCTGCTTTCATCCTTTTTAATTTTAATTTTTAATTCAATGTATTTGTTTTTTCAGAGGAACTTTGCTTAAAATTAGAAGCCGAAGCAAAACTGAACTCTGAAGCTCGCTCCTGCACTGGAAGTTTGGCTGTACACCCACGGTCCAGAGACATCAAAATGGCCAACTTCTCCGTCACCTTTTATGGGAGTGAACTTCTGCAAGACACCCTTCTAGAGCTTAACTGCGGGCGGCGTTACGGCTTACTGGGTCTAAACGGAAGTGGTTAGTTTACTAAACAATAATATAATTTAAATGGAATAGTTTTTAGCCGATTATAATTTTATTGGTTGTTTTCTTTAAAGAATCCTAATTTCAGCGAATGTAACTATTATTGTAAGAATATTAATGTGCGAATACGAGTGGCTATCGGTGTACCCCACCATTTATATCAAGTCTATATTAATTAATCTGTGTTGTTTTTAACAGTATGAAATCAGAAGCAACATTGAAAAGTTTTATTTTAAAACAAGAAAACCACATTTTATTGCTCTGCATGTTTCACAATGACTCGTACTCTTTATTATTATTGCTCTGCATGTTTAACAACAATGACTTTGTATCGCTCGGCCGATTGCCACTGAATAGTATTAATATTTATGTGATCATACTTGTATTTGTAATGCGAAATGCGTGCGAAAAATATTATCAAATTTTATTCTATTCTGTTTTAAACGTGTTGAATTTTATTTTTTTGTTAGGAAAATCATCACTCCTGAGTGTCCTGGGCAACAGGGAGGTGCCCATCCCCGAGCACATTGACATCTTCCACCTCACGCGGGAGATGCCCGCCTCCGATAAGACGGCGCTGCAGTGCGTCATGGAGGTGGATGAGGAGAGGGTCAAACTGGAGAAACTGGCAGAGGAGTTAGCTCACTGCGAAGATGATGGTAATTAGTACATGAATGACCATTTCCATTCAGCAAACAGGCTTCGGCTGATACTTTCTAAAATTCAAATCTCTCCAGCATAATGGAATATCTCGCCTCGTGAGGACTCCATATCACAGAACCACTCTCGAGTCTGCTCCGAACCAATGCGTTGTATAGGTCAAATGGTTTTGAAGATCTAATTTAACTGTGGGAATATTTTTGTTATGTTCATTACAGTATTTTCTTCCTTCTTACACCTGCATTCATCTGATGCATAATTTGGAGACACCTATCACTACTTTGAATATAATAAAAAAATCCTGAATCAATTGAAAAAAGTTCAATCTGGTCGCATGCCAAAAAAATATGTTTATAACAATGTTTTTTTTTCTCAATACCTCCATTTAAGTTTTTTTTTCAGTCCATTAAAAAAACATAAATGGGGGTTGTACTGTTGTTTCATTTCTTACCTTGTTTATATTTTGTTTCCGCTAATATTGTTTTTTTTACACATACAGAAGCCCAAGAACAATTGCTGGATGTGTATGAGCGTTTAGATGACATTAGCGCTGATACAGCTGAAGCCAGGGCGGCTCACATTCTCAACGGTCTGGGCTTCACCACCGACATGCAAAATAAACCAACCAAGGACTTCTCAGGAGGTAATACTTTTTTTTGTAAATTGCAATTTATTTTGAATCATACAAATCGTATACTTTGGAAATTGAAAAACTTTGTTTAATCCACTATTTAATCAAAAATATTAAAAAACACAACATGTTTCGGAGGATACCTCCATCTTCAGATGTAAAAATAAGAATTGTGCTTATTGTTTGCTAAATATTTATATTTTATAACTTATAGGTTGGCGAATGAGAATTGCCCTTGCCCGCGCTCTCTACGTCAAGCCGCATCTGCTGCTGCTCGATGAGCCGACCAACCATCTGGATCTGGATGCCTGCGTGTGGCTGGAAGAGGAGCTGAAGCAGTAAGTAACCCTCTAGAATTACTTGCGAGTGTTCTAAAATTGTCACTTGCGTACCATTAATGTAATTGCGATGCGTGCGAAAATATGCTTTACACTTGTATTCTGCCAATTGCAATTCTATCTGTGTATTTTTATATCTTTGTCTAACTTCAAATTTTTTTTCATTGTAGATACAAAAGGATTTTGGTTTTGATCTCTCATTCCCAAGATTTCCTCAATGGTGTTTGCACGAACATAGTGCATATGACGAAAAAGAGACTTAAATATTACACCGGAAACTATGAAGCCTTCGTTCGTACCAGATCTGAACTCTTGGAGAATCAAATGAAGCAATATAACTGGGAACAAGATCAAATCTCCCACATGAAGGTATATTTTAAAACATTTTATTCATAAATAATATATATTTTTAATTTGTTTACACTCAGTGTTATGTCTGAATATGTTTATAATAATGGATTTTTTCTTAGAATTATATCGCTCGCTTCGGTCACGGTTCTGCCAAATTAGCCCGTCAAGCGCAGTCCAAGGAAAAAACATTGGCGAAGATGGTTGCCCAGGGCTTGACTGAAAAAGTAACGGATGATAAGACACTCAACTTCTATTTCCCGAGCTGTGGAACCATCCCACCCCCAGTAATCATGGTTCAGGTGGGTTTAGTTTTTTTTTTTTTAAACATTTTAACTTAAAATTTAATAAAGTTTTAAATCCACTGTTTTACATTAATATGGTATGGTTATGTTATATGTTTTATATATGTATTTTATTTTTACATTTAGAATGTATCGTTCCGGTACACTGACGATGGCCCGTGGATTTACAGGAATTTGGAATTCGGTATCGATCTAGACACAAGAGTGGCACTCGTTGGACCGAATGGTGCTGGAAAGTCTACACTCCTTAAATTGCTTTATGGAGAGGTAAATAATTACACACATATTCAAATATATATATATTTAAAGTGTATATTTAGTTAATTGAAAATATCTTATCAAATCCTTACGTCTTCTACAAATAGCAATTGCATCCTTCAGTATTATTAGGCACCAATTGAAATTCATTCCCATTAATGATTATAATGCATATATAAGCGTTTTCTGCCTTCGGACAATACACAGACCCTTAAATGGCTATTATTTGCTTGTTTTTCTTCTTGTCCTGTTCCACCTCCGTGGTACATAGGGCCTCAAGGAACCTTCTCCACTCAACCATCGCACGCCTGATGCCTAACATCATTCCAAGTGTGGCCTGCTGCTTTTACCTCATCCCACAACGTTCTCCAGGTGGCTCTAGGTCTGCCTTGCTTCCTCTTTCCACCCATATAGGGGACCAGTCTAGTGCGCCCTGAGCGATGCTGGTTGGGTTCTGTCTCAGGGTGTGAACTGCGATGGCCTGCCTGTTCTGTTCCTGTTTCGCCTGCGATGGCCCAGAGAATGGCATTTGACACTGTTTGGGGCCAAAAGATCATGAATATTGAAAGCACCTATTTATAAACACCTGGAGTTTTTCAACAATGTAGTAGTTAACATAATAATTTTTTTTTTAATTTTTAGCTTGTGCCATCATCGGGAATGATTAGGAAGAACTCCCACTTGAGGATCGCCCGCTACCATCAGCACCTGCACGAGCTACTGGACCTTGACCTGTCACCTCTGGAATACATGATGAAGGCTTTCCCGGATGTAAAAGAACGTGAAGAGATGAGGAAGATCATCGGCCGCTATGGACTGACTGGTCGCCAACAGGTTTGTTTATTTTTTAATTATTTAGAATTTTTAACGGTGTTTGTTATATAATGTCATTTGGCTTATCCACGCAATTATTTGAAGCGAAAATACTTTGTGGTAAGGTTTTTGTTTGTCAAGTATAATATAAATCGCAAGTCCCTTGATGAATAATTCCATACAAGTAACATTTACATAACTTCCTGCTTGGCATAATGAATAATGAATTGCTGCTCTGAGCGTACAAGTTGCAATCATTTTTCAATTGAAACAGATCATTCAATTTGCTAACCCGTGTTTAGTCTTTAGAAATGTTTATTTATGATATTCACACATCAGATGAATCGCTAAGAAGAAGCGCATGTAATTTTTATACCATGAATAATTAGTTTTGGTTGTTCAGATAACACAAACTTTACGTTATACTATCTTATATTTCAATATGCCTTTAGAATTCTATTAATGAGATTATTTATCGAAAATTATCATTTAATTTCAAGTGAAGGAGCTAAAGAAGTATACGGGATGTTAAAACAAAGAAAAAGAAATGGTGTCACTTGGTGGATGAGAACATGTTTCTAATAGGCAAATCCAATATGAGTCATTTCCTAAATGTCTTTGTTTTGCTCAGGTATGCCCAATTCGCCAATTGTCTGACGGACAGCGTTGCCGTGTGGTGTTCGCGTGGCTTGCCTGGCAGGTGCCGCACCTGCTGCTGCTGGACGAGCCTACCAACCACTTGGACATGGAGACCATAGATGCCCTGGCTGATGCTATCAACGACTTTGAGGGGGGCATGGTGCTAGTCAGCCACGACTTCAGACTTATCAATCAGGTAAAGTCTTATTTATAATCTAGGTTTATGTGTTGAGCGGCCGATGGACAATGTGTTAGGCTGCTGTTTATAAAAAAAATCTCATTGCAATAATATATCATGGTCAGCAGTCGTTAAAATATGATAATCTAATGAAATATTGTGACGTAAATTCTATTTTAATAGTTAATTAAATAAAACTTTTTAATAACTACTTCCACCTATGTCTTTTCGACAAAGACAGGTTTCGCCAGGCTTGCTGGTATGTCACTGTCGAAATAAAGACAAAGTGGATGTAATTGTTAAATATATATATTTAACATTTTAAATGCCGGTAGATATTCATATGGGCAGGCCCCGAAGTTCGGCAGCTTTTTTTTAAAAATCAAAGCCTATTAAATGCATATATATTTTTTGAAAATATGTTAAAGGTACATTATAATGACTAACCATATAAATGATCTGTGCTTTGTTTATGCCTTCATTAATCGAAAAAAAAAAATCTCACAAGATGACAGGGTTGGGACCTAACTTATTGTTATAAATGAAATTAAACATGTCAAATATGAATACGAATTTCAACTAACGGGGATTTCTGTAATTCCGGAAAAAATGTAGAGCACGAGTGTATAACAAGTGTCAACCCTGCATAGCGACACATTTTGGTTGACAACCAAACTTTTTTTTTAAATCAATCGTAAATTCTTGACAAAATGTTGCATTTTTTTACTTTAACATGGCAAGAGATGTAATTATACATCTAAAATATTAGATTATTTAAAACATTCAAACTTGACTAGATATTAAGTGTTGAAGTACCGCGTCTATCGACATCTGGTTTATATTGCCGGCCTCCCGTGCCCGAAATTATAGACCGTCTATATGATGATTGTGGCATAGAACCAGTTAATTATTAATGAGAATACGATACCTCACAAAAAGTTTCCTGGTTTGTCGGATGCAACAAAAGGTTTTTATTTTATTTATTTTTTATCATTGGTCTTCTAACATGTATTCTCTGTGCTATTTAATGCCTGCGATTTAAATAATATTGTCGTGTTGTGTCCCAGGTGGCGGAGTACATCTGGGTTTGCGAGCACGGCAAATGCACGCAGTGGGAGGGCGGCATCCTCAAGTACAAGGACCACCTCAAGAGCAAGATCCTCAAGGACAACGCCGCGACTGCTGCCAAACTACGCAAATAATAATTAGTATCAATTTTTATTAACACCGTGTTAACGTTTTTGTGTAAAAACTAAAAGTTTATATGCTTTACCCTGGAGCTGTTGTGCTTCCTCAAAATACTTATGACTCGAAATTATTTGTCCTCCAAAATAATATAATAAATGTATAAATTTAATTCACCTGTTAGTGCATAAACATTGTAAATGCATACCATAATACATGTTTTGTTGCGTTGGAAATGACATGACATGCATTACTGTGCAAACAGGTAACCTTTCTAATGTTTTTCTGTTTATTTTTTTAACGTGAAATAAAATACCATAATATGCCATTGGTGTGTAATTTTGGTTTTGTAACATATACATTAGAAAGCGATCTAGTTTATGGCGCTCAAAATAAGATACAATTTACTGTAGTAGGTATATTTTTGAAATTGTTTTAATGTTGTACTAGAAGAGCACTTTGATGTTTATTGACGAGTACAAGCAGTCGATGCCCTGCGGAATAGTTAAAAACTAAATATTTCATACACCCACTAGGTACGCTGTTCTAGGTTACGTAGCATATGAATTTGTACAGCGAAACCCCTTAATTATGTTTTTTTTTTAATGATATGTATGGCTAACTGTTGTAAAACTCCATTAGATATGTTTTTAAATATTTTATTTCCAAATGTTTTATTATATTTTATGGTAGCGACGTGCTAAGGCATTGTCAAATTTAATAAATCTTATAGGAAACATATTTTCATCAATATTTAATATGGAGTTTTACATTGTTGTTCGAGAAACAATTGATTATACCTCATAATGTTTCTCATTAGAGTAATAGGCACTGTAACGTCGAAAATAATGAACCGTCATTTTTAAAAGTTAAAACATTATTTTAAAAATGGACTAGCATAAATTTGCGGTTTCGCTGTGAGACATGAATGAAAATTTTCAGATCAAAACAATATCATTTGTGGGATAAACTAAATTTGTATTTTTATGAACAAAATATCTAATGAATAAAAGCTCTTGTGTGATACAATTCCTTATTTTATAAATAAGGTTGAATGTTTGTAATTTAGGGTGCAGGTTCATAAAATTATCAAATGAAAGTTCACTCAAAGGAATTTTTGCCTCCAGCCACAGTGCATACAGTGTGTAAATATCTTATGCGGTTCGTTTTACTAATATGATTAGACTATGGGGTTAAATAAAGTAAGGCGTATGTAATGTACGTTCATAGTGTGTATGGATGTTACAAGACAAGAGGAAATAGTTATGTATTACATAATGTGATATTTGGCCTTAAACATTTTAAAAACTCAGCAGGATGAATGCATAGCTGAAGTTATCCACATTTGTATTCTACCATTATTAACCTATCCCAGTAAATATGAAAATCAAAGCAATAATGTGTATACAAAAGATTGTAGTACGATTATTGGTCTTACAGACTCCTCATTAAAGATTAGTTGACGGATTTTTAGCCACAATATACATATAATATATACATGATGTGTCACTGCAACTGCCTTCAACACATGCGCTGTTGAGAATGCTAGTTGGATAGAAAAATCTCATTTTTGTAATAGTTTTTGCTGCTGCCCCCAAAGCAGTGGATGCGAGATGAATATTACAATTTATAACCACAAACACATTTCAGTGTTGGAATTCATGTTATATTTTAGGTTATTTAAAGTAAATTAAAGGTAACTGTGATAGACTACTTTTATGTTAATGTGTATTTTTATTTTATTTTTATTTCTGTAGTCTTGAATTTTAAAAAAAAAGTGCAAATTTTGTACATCAATTCTCTCATGATCACCGTCCTGGATATTGAGATAATTTTTCATTTCTTTTACTTGATGATATTTGAAAGCTTTTTATTCAACTTGTTCTTTTTGATTTAATAAATTAATATACCAAAAACTCGAGATTGTATTTCCTTTCTTATATTTCCCTGTGAATGTTTGTGTGAAATTCTGCCAGCACACTTAATGTATATCGCATGAAAGTTGAGCTTTTATTTGTTCATCATTGTTAACTCAATATTAGCTGACTTATAGGGTATACATATTTAACCCCAAACGTGAGTTTTGGGGTGAATCGGCTGTATGCATTACTGATTACCTAACGAAAATTTATCCTAAGTAGCTGGCATGCATACTGCCTATCCTAACATATGGTCTAGAGACGACCGCCCTAACAGTGTTAACTGTCCACAAACTAAAAATCACAACGATCCATAGAGAGGTAAATACTCAGCTAGCTGGAACGACCTGGATGTGCAAAAAAAAGAAAGCCCTATATCCGGCAGTGGAAGAAAGAAGGCCGAAGACGAAGCTGATATCTGTCCGTGATTAGTATTGCCAAATCTACCTTTAAAAACTTTAATTTTTAAGAAGACATTGGTTATATCTTTTGGTTCAATTTTCATAATTTAAAAATTAATACCACAGCTTGATTATGAATATCCACATCGGCACGAAAAAAAAATGGGGTCCATGAAATCTTCAATAGAAATTGCACACATATGTTTATATTTTTTACATTATTCACTCGCAAAGAACAAAACCATTATAGTGAATATTATTTTTGATAGCTCTAAGATATCCAAAAAAACAAAAGTGACGTTTATAAGTTTATGATAATTCAATATTCAGTAGACAGGGGTCCTACTGGGAAAAAATGGGTGAATGGTCCATGGGGCAAAATAACTTGGGAACCTCTGATTATTTTATTAAACATAATTATATACAGTAGAACTTGGATAATTGGCAATCCAAGCTACTAGGCCTACGGTGGTCAATTAACCAGGTTTTCCAATTATCCAGTTTTTTATGTATTCAGGTCCACATTGTACTTTGGTTTTTTAACCAGGTTTTGTAACCACATAAACAGAAAAGCAATAAAAACGATTCATGGATTTATGCATAAAACAGTCAATATTTTTTTATAAAAGCTTAATAAGTAAATTGTAATTGTACATACCTGCATACACATACAAACAATACATTTAATTATTGTGGCTTGAAATAATCAGTTATATGGGCTAGTTTCACACGCTAAAAATGTTGCACAACTCTTCGCGAGAATACCGGCGTCAAATTCTTGGATTAGTTTTAGTTTCAAGTCCAAATCAAGGCCGTTATATTTACGTTCGTGAAACATTACCATTGACCACCTTCGATGAGTACAGAACAAATACTGAGGAGTTGTCAGTTTACAGGGATCGAAAAGGCAGTGCTCTCCAATTGCAGATGTTTAGGGCAAGAATGTCGAGTTCAATTAAACAGGTTTCTTTTTTTTAATTAAAGAGGTTTTAGTACTCCAAGGGCGTAGGACCGGAACTTTTCTGCCAATTATAGAGTTTTTCCGATTAACCAGGCTCCAATTATTCAGGTTCTACTGTATTTCTGTTACAATTGTTCTAACATTACTATGAGTAGACTTACACTAGTTTATTAATCGGTATTAAATTTTCAAAATGCGGGTAGCTACATGTCATATTAAATTATTGACCAATCTTATTATTTGTAAACATGTAAAAATTTTAATAAAGGTCCAATATTTTTTTAAATAATTTAGTGCTTGAATAACAATTAAATTTTCATTTAAGACTGGCAACATCCGGTTGTCGACAGGAAGAGAACCCCGTAGCAGAAGTCAGAATGGCGAGGTATATAGAAATACTATTGTATGTTGTGTGGTACCACTGCTACCGGCGCCGGGGTCTGGTTTTCTTTAAAGCCACTTTCGTCTGCGCACGCCACCTATGCCACTTTCTATAAAGTTTCATTAATGCAGTCGATAATTGCAGACATGGATTTCTCTTCTCACCACCCCTATTATAAAATAGATAAAAAAAACATAATATAAGATTTTAAATATATTTTGGATACAGAAAAAATACAATAATTCTAAACAAAATGGCCTCACGTAAGATTTCCAAAACGTGTCCCTTTCGAGGCACCGCACACTGGGGCCGATCCAGGAATTGTGCGAATAAACCCCTTTTTTTAAAATAATATTAGGTCACAAACAATTCCTGGAATTGATAGTTAAATATACCTGGCATACAGCTCAGTAGTCTAAAGTCATGGTGCAAGTCAACTTTTATCCCTGTTCCAGTCGAAACTTGTCCGTCATAGGCGAAGCTTTTGCCGTCTGCGATTTCAATACGAAAAGTCACCTTGTGTTCATGGCAAATACTTTATAGTGCTTCCAAATTTTGTTATTATTTTAATATGGCATTATCACTCACATATTGGTACATATTTTTTTTGAAAATATCTTTGATATATTCTGAATTGTAATATTTTAAAGGGGTATTTACATTACTGGGAAAAATATTTGCTTTTTTTTAGTTTATTGATTTTATATGTAAAGTTTTAGTTGATATCAGTTCATATCATGTCTGTAGTTTTGGGCTTATTTGCTTACGTATTCATTGTTCTTAAGGAAATATAAAAAACATTTTGCGCATATTTGCGCTTTTTCACTTAAAGGTCACTTTTGTCCAGGATGTGGAAACATAGTAAAAAAGAAAGCATTTATGAGTTATTTAAAATTAATTTCAATTATTATTTTTTCTTTCAGGATCAGGTACAACTAATATTTTTATAATTAGACGTACCTTATTTGATCAAATGAGACAATCTGGCTACGTTAAATTGGCTGATCAAGTATCATGTTTGAAGGAATTTGTCGAAATACGTACTAAATGTCCAAAATACCAATTACCAAGCCTTCATAAAACAATTTCATTTTTTGTGTCTGATTTTAAGAAGAAGTGGCAAAAGGCTATCAGAAAAGAGAACAGATATTTGGTTTTTAATAATGACTGCCTTGATACTTCAATAGGTTTTCATAACTTTTCTATTGTTTTAAGTAAAAAAGTGGGTCGCCCTCAAACAAATTTTGAAGAATCTTGTGATAGAGCTAAACGTCAAAAGACTAAATCTTTAAGATCAAAGCACTCTCCTAAGGAATGAACATTCGCAGTACAGGTGACTTTTGCGAGCTGCTGGTCAAGTGGATGCATCCAAAGTTTTGAAGGAAGTTACGACAACTTTACCCACAGCTGCCTCATACAAAAATGCATACAAGAAAATTAACATCTCTAAAAGGTTAGCAGCTTACAGAAAAAGAAGCTCTTTTGATGTTTATTGAAGTAAAACTCACCAAACATCAATACAATATAATTTGAGAACATGACAAATTCCTATTTCCATCTTGCAAAAAAATACAACAGGCGAAAAGCGAATGTTACCCACCAAAGGAAAGCATTGCAGTCACAGATACTTTTGCTGAGATTAAATTGCAAATTTTACTTGATCATACTGCCACTCGTCTTTTGGAAGCTCATAAAGAAATTTTAGAAGTTCAGAAATCAGAAAATATAAAAAATATAACCTTAATATGCAAATGGGGCTTCGACGGATCTGCACAGTCAGAATACAAACAGAAGTTTAGTAGCGATCCAAATTCTAAGGATAATAATATTTTTATATCGTCTTTAGTACATTTAAGATTGATATCGGACAATTTAGAATTAAAAAATAAAATAGTTTTTTGGCAAAATGAAAGACACGATACTGTAGACCCATAAACTCTTTGCGGGAAAATATGCGTGGTACCCGATGCCTCCAACTATTCGCAAAGTTTTAATTCACGGCCCAAAAATAATAAAGCATGCTTTATTACCTATAGGCCAGCTAAGTGAAGAGGACCAAGAAGCAAGAAACAAAGAGTTCAAAAGATACAGAGAATGCTTCTCGCGAAAAATGTCACGTATAAAAACCAATGAAGATGTATTAAATTTACTTTTGATATCTTCGGACCCTCTTATTAGCAGCTTGCGAGAAGTATCTGTAAAGAAAGATGTAAATTTTGAAAAGGATACTTTGGATCTATTGGCTCCACCTAATATTATAACGTCCGACGTTTCCACGCAATCCACGATCAGTGAAAACGAAGCCGAAAATTCTTCAGATAGTGAATAAAATTTTAAAAAATCCTGTTTTTCTTATTAAAATTACTTTATAACAATTTATTTACATTGTTTTATTTATTTCATATTTAAAAGACCACAAAAATAATTTATTCCGACAATTCTTAATTCGGCTCCAGTGTGCACCGCCTCTCCACTCTCCCCTTTAAATACATTTAACTCTAAAAGGTCGTCATACATCCTTTACATGGTTAACATTAAATGGCCTTCAGACCGAAAAGGGGGTGGATTTTTCACCGAAAACATTACAGGCTATGAAAAATATTCCCAGATCGTCCTCTAGCTGGAACGTGGGTTCACAACGGAGGCGGCAGACGGCGGGCGCTGAAGCTTTCCACGGGGGCGGTAGCAGATCCAGACGTAAATGAGTGGGTTGGCCGTGGGCGATCTATTTTAATAATTAAATTAAATACTTTGGAAATACTTATTCTATTTATAAATTAACAAGGTAAGCGTCTATCAAAATATAAACGTTTTTGATAAAACGATATGTTTTTTTTAATCTCACCTTACTGATTATAAATAGATATGTATAATCCATAACCATATTTAAATATTTTGTACAACTACTATGGACGAGGGAGTTGAAAAGTTTGGGAGTCTATCCTCCATAGGAACACTCCTCATCAAATCACCTTTATAAAAATATCTCCATCAGACGTAAGAAAAATGTCTACAAGATCTGAATCTACATACTATAAGATTTTATGTATCAGAATTTCGTAGTCAATTTAGTAAATATGATTTACTTAGCTTATTCTTTATATTCTTCCTCTTGATCTAGTTCGTACGACCTGATTTTGATGGTGAGTAGTCCTGGGATGACGACCTTCATCTCTTCGGCAGCCTTCCTGGTAATCAGCGCGAATGCATCCAACAATCTGGACGTGTGCTTTGATTAGTAGGTAGTTATTAATCTACCATACAAAACAAAATAAATACGAAACATTTGTCGCGACCTGTTTTAAGCGCCACTTGCTATTAGTCGAAGCTGAATCTGTAACCAAAAGTGTACATTTCTGTAATAGGTAGGTATCTGCTTAATTTTTTTTTACATCTGCAGTAGTTTTTTTTTGGCTTTACGACTAGATTTTTTTTTAAATTATTTGCTTTTTATGATCCAAGCAAAACGTTTTTTATATATTTCAAATGAAATATAAATTTTATTTATTGATTGATGAACTAAAGCTGGGTAACTCGAAATTATGCGGTTTAGACTTATTTAACTAACTAACCATCAAGCCATTAGAGGGGTAGGCAGAGAGGATGGATCGCCACAATGCTCTGTACTGGCATACCTCTCGGGCTTCCTCTACGTTCATACATCGTACCATGCACGCACGTCGATTATTCCGACTTCGAATGTGACCGCCTTTTATTTACATCATTATATTGTTCTTCAATGGAATTTTTCAAAGTTATAAATAGGTAACTTAAAATATTCTCAAGTTGAGTTAATTCGCAGTTTCATAATTAGGTAAGCCATAGACGTGGAACTTAAAACGAATATCTAAAGTTATCACGGTTGCCTTTGGACAAAGCTATTTTTCTATTCAAGAAATAAACAACTCCACTTCTTTAGTCATAATGCTCATGGTAACGACATAGTATTGGTCTGATCTCGAAAGTAAACCCATTTTCTCTAAATAGAGAATTTTAAGTTAATTAATTATATGTAAGTAGATACCTACCTACCTGGGGTTCAAAAGGGTAGTATGGGTACGATGGGGTATGTTTTGCTGGAATGCATGTCTCTACAAAATGTCGTAAGACGCCATGTTGCATTTATAATACAACAGCTACACTACTATCAAGTCCAACTCTCTAGCGTCCATGATAGGTCTTTTTAAAGACACCGCTAACCCGGGCAATGTGGCACATATTACTTAGTACCCTACCAGATAGAGAGAGGACGAATGGCGAGCTTCCAGCGCCATAAAACTGGATACACCCAGCTAAGGGAAGGTAACCCAGACAGAAAATCGTCCAGAGAAGGCAAGGGGATACCACTCTGGATATTTTTCCCCAGGTCATCAATAAGGGTGATAGTCAACGTTGGGGAGACCTGACAAGACACATAGAGCCACCGATATGGTCTTTACTCTTTACCATTTGTCATACTTTCTCGTACCATTTGTCATTCTTTCTGTGTTCCGAAGTCCTACAATATTGAGGTGATTCGTCTTGTAAACTA
The DNA here is from genome assembly GCA_022606425.2 of Lepidostoma basale. NCBI lineage: Eukaryota > Metazoa > Arthropoda > Insecta > Trichoptera > Lepidostomatidae > Lepidostoma > Lepidostoma basale. The sequence goes on along the minus strand of JAHDVF020000848.1, from coordinate 152,933 downwards.
GGCGGCATTCTAGGAAGAACTTTAGCGAATTTGTGAACATCATAATGATAAGAGCAACAAAGAAATAACAGTCATATTATTAACATGGTTCAATGCATGTTTCATTTTTGGACTTTTCCTACATTGTGCATCAATTTGGCTTGCGCTGTAATGACGTCAATAATTATTCAACAAAAGAATAATAACAATAATAATGATATTGTTAATAATATTTTATAATGGTATACAACTTTTAATTAATAAATATATTATAAATTATTATAAAATATTGCATTTCTGTTAGTAGTAGTAGCAAAGATGGCAATGGGGTTCTAGTTCTAGGTTCTTCGCCGTAGAAATAAGGTCACTAAGAAGAATGTGCGGAAAAACAATGTATGATAGAATATCTAATGATGAAGTAAGAAAGGAATGTAAGGCGGATGAATGCATGATAAATAAAATTAAAGGGTCACTAAGATGGTTTGGACATATAGAACGAATGGATGAAGGAAGAATGGTTAAAAATATATATACAAGTTGTATGAATGGGAAAAGAAGTCGAGGAAGGCCAAGGAAGACATGGCATGACCAAATTAATCAATTACTGAAAGGCGGCCATGTTCGAAGTAGGAACAATCAACGAGCGTGCATGTCACGATGTGTGAATGTAGAAGAGTAGCGAGAGTTATGTCAGGATAGAACAGTGTGGCTATCAACAAATCATCATTAAATATATTTAAATCTGTATATATAAATATACCTGTATATTGTATTTCAATATATTTAAAAGGAATTTAGAGCGGAAGAAGGTATTATAAACAAAATTATGAAAGGATCGCTGCGTTGGTTCGGACATATGGAGCGCATGGATGGAGAAATAATGGTTAATAAAGTATACGTTAATGATGTAAATGGAGTACCTACGGAGTCGAGGCAGACCGAGGAAAATATGACATGACCGATTTAATCAAATTTTAAAGGTTGGTCATGTTAGAAGTCGGAAGAATCGACGTGCGTGTAGGACTCGCTGTATGAATGTGGAGGAATCTAGAGAGGTGTGCCAGGATAGAGTAGTGTGGCGGTCCATTCTCTCTGCCTACCCTTACGTGATGGTTTGTTGTTGTTATTTAAATCTTATTGCTATTTTAAGTGCCTAATTACAGTTAACTAAAAGAACGGTGGACGCGTGGTTTATAAATGAAATAAACACAAAAGTCCGGATCGTCCAGCTGGCATATGCACCATAAAAAATAACATTATGTGTTATGTTACTTTTATGTTGTTATTTTATTTTATCATAGTATTTTATATTATTTGTTTTAGATTTATTGTATGGACATTGGACGATCGAAATGTGCGCGGGAGATGCCTATTAGTGGTAATGAGATTCGCAACCCATTACACCGCGTCTCTCGTGGGGGCGAAAAGAGAAGGATGGAGTGCCGCATCGGTTAAAATGTGACACTCCTTTCTTTCTGCCTACCCCTTCGGGAGACGGCGTGATGGTTAGTTAGTTTGATGGTTGCGGTTTTAATTTGATACAATTCCATTATACAATGTGTAATGAAAACGCAAATGTTTTTTCGATTTTATGTTGATTTATTAATATATAAAAAATAGTTACAAAGTTGTAGCGCATTGCGAGGGTATTCAAGTAATTTTTTTTTAAATACTATGATAATTAAAAAAAAATTCTTACGCTGATTGATTTAGATATACCTACATATTTTTCAAATAACAAATCTTTTTTTTTATATTACCTATATTATTTTATTTGACACTTTTTCTTATTACATACAACTCCAATAACATAAGACAGATATTATAAACACATGTAAATTAAATTTTTAATTGTATCTCAATAGAGACGAAGAAACAAACTGGAAACTGAATATGGATGATCAAGGTGTTTACAGGACTTATGACCTGTCATTGGTTGGGTTAAGCGCACGCTTTATGTAATTACAACATTCCCCATTCCACCATTGTTATTATGATCATGCATGATACATTTTTGGAAGTTGTATATATACTCCAAATCCATACCTATCTTCACGTGTCAGTTCCAGTTAGCCATCTATGTAGATTTGATTGTACTAATTAATTTTTTAAGATTAATCTATACAATCCACCCACTAACGCCATCTATGAAGAATGATTGTTTAGCATTTAGCAAACTACTTTATTAACACAATGCGAAGAGGCTACCGCCTCCTAGCGCACTGTTTTAGAAGTCGCCTGGAGTATCACTCCTATTTTATACGCCAAAGAATTGACCAGAATATTTACAAATATTTGTGAAATGTATACTTATATCTGTATACGAATCCTGGATTTTCATCCAGGATTCGTATACAGATATAAGTATACATTTCACAAATACATGTAAATTAATTGTCTGCGGTTTTTCCCGTAATATAGGATATCATTCGGTGAAGTAGATCCAGAAGAAGATACTGGAGGAACCATGTTGCCAGAATGGATAGTGACATACTCGTATATACTATACAACCACTTACGAAATTCCCTCCGGTCACCGCCCACCTGGAAGACCACCTAAGAGATGTAGAGACAGCTGGTCCTCATCATCCGAAGACACACGATTTCTGTATCACAGATCGTCTATTTGTTAAAAGAAGAAGAAATTAATTGTATATTTTTCATCTGGAATTAACTATACGTGGCTTATGATCAAATACCCTTATGTATGGAAGTGAAGCATGGAACTGGCAAAAGAAGGATGAAAATAGAATAAATGCAGTAGAAATGAGATCTCTAAGACGAATGTGTGGCAAATCTGTATATGATAGAGTGACAAATGCAAGTATAAGAAGTGAATGTGGTGCGAATGAAAGTGTTATGAACAAAATGAGGAAAGGGTCATTAAGATGGTTTGGACACATGGAAAGAATGAGTGAAGACAGAATGGTAAAGATGGTATATGTAAACGGCGTGAACGGAGCTAGAAATAAAGGAAGGCCGAGGAAAACGTGGCACGATCAAATCAATCAAATATTGAATGTCGGTCACGTGAGGAGTCGGAGAAATCGACGTGCGTGCATGACAAGATGTATGAATGTAGAGGAAGCGAGAGAAGTATGTCAGGACAGAACAGTGTGGCGTTCCATTATTTTTGCCTACCCCTCCGGAGAGACGGCGTGATGGTAAGTTAGTTAGTTAGTTATGATCAAATAAAAGTAAAAAAATAACTTACTTACCAACATACAATATTGTTTATTATTATTGTAAGCTATTTCTAATAAATATTCGAGTTTTTACAACAATAATTAAACTGTTGTAGGTAAAAAAATATCCCGAAAATTTTGAATCATTTCAAATTTGGAATAATGCAAATACAAGCACATTCATAGTATTATTGAACGTTTCATCTTCGGGTGATAGATGAGTAATTTTACAACGGGGAGGTGCCCAGTTGGGTCCCACCTCCAGCAGCGCGTGCGGTGGGGAGGGGTGGCTTGCACGTGGGGATGAATCCCAACTATAACCTCATTGCCCACTGACAATACAAGCTGTGCGCACCCAGAATAGGGGTTGTTCTAAATTTGTTTATTTTGTAAACAATAACAAGTCGACACTTATTTTTCATAATTAATCAATAAGGTTGTGATTTTGGATACAGTGAAACAATTGAATATTTGAGGTGATGTTACATTTTTTTTTAATTTGTTTTATATGTGTACATAAAATATTTATTTAACTAAACTTAAGCACAGGGAATTGTTAAAAAAATAACGCTATTGATTATTTTTGATAAATATGTATTTTTAATACATTTTTTTTTAAATACATTTCAACATTGTTTTTTTTTCGTTTTAAAGTATTACGAAAGTGTTTATTTTGAGGTGCCAACATTGTAACAAGGAAAATCTAGTCACAATTTAAAATATTTTTAAGAGTTTTCTTCTTTTAATGTAGGTACTTTTAATTTTTACTTTTTTAATACCTACCTAAAATTACAGATTTTTTGGATTGTTTACATCACATTTATAGTTTTATTTTATTTCATATTAATTAAGCTAAATAAAGACACATTTAAAATAAATACATTGAAACTATTCTATTTAGACTCCACACGGTAAATTATTTTAAAAAGTTATTATTAACCTGATGTATACAAATGTGGAAAACAACGGAAAACCACTACATTCAAAAGACTCAAGTGGCATCCCAAGAACCAGCAAAGATGTTAATAAAATTTGCTGCAAACTAATCCCTAGGCTTAAAATTGAAATTTAATTAATAGGTAGGTACCTATTTTATAATAATTGCGCTACCCGAAAAAATATGTACAAGTAGGTACCTAGTTATCTACATTTTACCATTTTTTTTAGTGGTACATTTTCGGATTAATCTGTTAAAACCATTTTTATTCTTTTCTTTTGTAATAAATGTAATGCTAGAAAATTTTTTTTTAATTAAATAGTGAATATGTATAATTTAAAGCTATATAGATTTTATTATATTTACCTTGTTAGATTATTTGATTTTCTTATTTTTTCAAACTTGAAATTTTAAACACTGTAGCTTTTGAGGTAACCCGAACATTTGTATTTTGAATGTAAATTATTATGTTCGTCTATTTCTATTTTTGATTTTTAAGTTACAAATAAATAAATACCTACTATAAATCATTGGTAAACACATACATGTCCTTTCCATTTTCCAACTATAAGTAGCCATATTAGGGATTAAATATTATCCTACCTAAGTACCAACAACAACGAATGATTTATATAATCTATAATATGGGTTTTGTTTTCCTGTAAATATGTTAAGAATTATACTGTGTTTACATTTAATAAAACGATTCCTGATTAATCACATCGAATGCACCGACGTGCATACATTTATCTATAATTAATCTACAATTTATGGCTTTTCTCCGACATATGTCTTCATAATATTGTATTATATACAAACAAACAAACCATCGCACTGTTTCCCCGTAGGGTTAGGCAGAGAGAATGGACCACCACACTACTATATCCTGACACACCTCTCTAACTTTCTTCACATTAATACGATACACGCACGTCGATGCTTCCGACTTCTAACATGACAAACATTTCAAATTTGCTTAATTTGGTAATGCCATGTTTTCCTCGGTCTACCTCGACTCCGTACTCCCTTTACATCGTTAACGTACACTTTTTTAACCATTCTTTCTCCAAAACGAAACCAACGCAACGATCCTTTCGTAGTTTTGTTTATAATACTTTCTTCCGCTCTACACTCCTATATTATATCAGCATTTGAGATTCTGTCGTACATCGTTCTATCACACATTCGTCTTAGGGATCTCATCTCTACCGCATTTATTCTGCTCTCATCCTTCTTCTGCCAGTTCCATGAATAGCTTCCATACATAAGGGTTGGGACCAGAAATTCATTGTGAACGTCTGTTTTCGCTTTCATTGGTAAATTCTTGTTTCCAATAACTTTTTTTGTATTTACCATATAGTACCTACCTATTGTGAAAATACAATTTATTATTGCATTGCTCACATTTGAATAAATAGAATAACACATTGTATTTTTACTAATGTATTTTATTTTTTGCACATATTAAGTGTAATTATATTTATTCAAATACAATTAGAAGACTTATGCATGTGTAAATTAAACATTCAAGGATGTTACTAAATCAATTAATTATATTATATTAATACACCCAATCCTATCCGAAGGGGTAGGCAGAAAGAATTTACCGCCGCACTGTTCTTTCCTGACATAATTCTCTCGCTTCATCTACATTCACACATCGTGTCATGCACATTCGTCGATTTATCCGACTCCTCACGTGGCTGACATTTAATGTAAGATTGATTTGATCGTGCCACGTTTTCCGGATTTAACCGGCATATATTCAATAAAAATACGTTGTTTTGATATATATATTTTTAGTAGTATAGTTATTAAACTATTTTTCTATTTAAAAAAAAAATAACTACAATAACAACATTTTAAAAAACCGCGCTAATCATAGTATCACCGTCGGTAGATTTTATATAAGGCTTTTATATAAGGCATTTATATACACAATTGTATTTCTAATACATGAATTACTAACAAACCATCACACCGTCTTTCCAAAATCACATCCTTGGGTTGATCTATTCACGAAAATGGCGCAATACAAATTAGCCTAATTATTATTATATTTTTATTATTTTTCATTCACGCTAGTCAATTTCTTCGACTCTTAGCGTGAATAATTGGTTTGATCATGCCACGTTTTCCTTTGTCTTTCAAGATTTCTTACTTCGTTCACCTCGTTAACTTCCACTTTCTTTACCGCTAACTAATTCTTTCTTCATGTTTTCTTTCAAGGTGTCCATACCATCATAATGAAACTTTTTATTCTTTGCGTTTTCATTTGCACTGTATTCACTTCTTATATTTCCATTTGACACTATCATCTGAAGGAAGATTTACCACTTAGGTACTTACTTATCAGCCGGCTGTCGTCCACTGCTGAGCATAGGCAACCCAAAGTGAACCCAAAGCACGTCACTCCATCGCCACTCTCAGCCATCCAGCTCCATCAATCCTAATAACCTCGTCGGTCCAGCAGGCAGGGAGACGTCCAACTCAAATTATTATTATAATTTCCAAGTAGGTATAATATATATGGCATCCAAGACTTACCTATATAGGTACCTATTGTTGTCAATTACCAAATTTTGAATGTATTATCTTCTTCTTCCTTATTGTAGACCTATGTGATCTGTTCTCCAGAGTGTTGCTCCTCCTATGAGGTAGATTCCCAGCTGTCTTTCAGCATCTTTTAGGAGGTCTTCCACGAGGACGAGTCCCATGAGAATGATTATGCAATGCAATATAGGGGAGTCTGGTGGTGTCCATTCTTTGAATATGACCGTACCAGTCCTTTTTTAGCTGTCTGCTCCATCTTATCAACCTTACATATCTCTCTTATTCTGGTGTTCCTCACGCGATCCCTCTGTGTCTTGCATGCTATCGTCCTTAGTGTCTTCATTTCGGAAGTCCTCAAAACTTGTTTGGTCCTTATTGTGTCTGCCCTTGCTTCGACGTCATATGTTATTAAAATAAACAAAGACATGGCCATTAAGAGTAAGATGAGAATCTATAAAGCATGCGTAAGACCAATGCATTATAATCATTGAAAATGTATAAAACAAGTAACATAAAATACTCTATTTATATTTCATACCCGTATTCCAAATTATATTTTTAACAGTCAATTTCGATGACGTGGTTATTTAATCAAATAATTTTATTTCTATTTTTCTTTTTTGTACACTTTGTATATACTATACTGATAGATAATGTATTATACAAATTTTAATGTATGTTTTGTATACACTCGATTCTCAGATAGCTCAGTTGTTGGTGCCTTCATCCTATTCAGCATTATTATTTTCAAAATATGTAATGTCCGGCACTGCGGTTTAGTATGCCCAATCCAGTAGCCAGCGAACAATGGTTAAACATTTGAAAGGCATAAGACATCCAAATAGCAATCTTCCTTTCATTTTTTGTGCTTTCCTTTTGCGCTTTCCGCCTAGCGGTGAAAAAACAGGAGCCCCAGTATGCTTGACCGATATTTTCGCTTGTTCTTAAGCCAGATTAAATCCGGGATTATGGTCCATTCTTCTGTTGACTTGCCGACTTGTTTTCTGAACTGTTATGCGGAATGTATCCCAGAACTCAAGCATAAAATGTTAATTCCTTCGGAACTCTGTATGTTGCAGAGATTTAAGTTGCTATATAATATTATATTAATAATATTGTAGGTTTGCAAACTCATTATTTTACTCAAATCTTTATGTAAATGATATAAGCATTTGGGTAATTCTGTTTTAGTATTTATTCATTAAAATGATATTGTTTATCTACTTATCCTTCCGGTGGCGTGTCAGACCCCCCCAACTGGCAATCACTGCAGCAAAGGCATCTCTGTCCTGCACCACTTGGAACAGGTTTTGGATTCTGGTCATTCCTGTCCAATCTTGTGTGTTCCGCAGCCAGGACAACTCCCCGAAGTCCCTCTACTTAACCAATTAATATCAGTCGAAGGAGCTGGTATTTTTCTCCCCTTAGCACATGACCTAAATATGAGACCTTTCTAATTTTTACACTCGACAACAGCTCTCTATTGGGTCTGGCTCTCTGTAGTAATTCTGCATTACTGACCCTATCGGTCCAGGGTATACGGAGCATTCTGCGGTATATCCACATCTCGAACGCTTCCAACCGGTTCATTACAATCACTTTCAGAGTCCAGGTTTCGCAGCCATTATAATAGAACAAACCATATATAACATTTAATCATTCTCTGTCGGAGTTTCAATTTAAGATTATCGTTGCAAAAAAATGTTCTCATTTTATTAAATGCAGCTCATGCAACTTCAATATCTATATTAAAATATTAAAATATCAATCTGTATTCTAATAATATCCAAGGTTTTACGAAAACATTTTTTGAATCCAAAGAAATAACGAAAAACGAAATGTAGAGAAGCAGCTCTCTATTGGCTCTGGCTCTCTGTAGTACGTCTGTATTACTGACCCTATCGGTCCACGGTATACGGAGCATTCTGCTTAGATCCACACCTCAAACGCCACATACATATATTCAAACTATCATTCTCTATTCTAATTTTAAATTTATTCCTAAATAAAATTTTGTGTGAAACGTTTTCAAGTTTACAGTTGATTTGTATTACTGCATTAATACGAACGCTGTTCACAGTAAGAACAATGCTTTTCGAACTATTGGACCAATTGTTTAGCGCCACAAAAGTTCAGTAATGTCGACATATCGCAAACAATTCAATTCGCTTGTGCAGAGAGTGCCTCTGGCTACTCGAAACTGCTTCATTTTTAGCACAATCAAAACGCTACACTCTGAGGACTCTCTTTGGAAATGTTTCATTTTCAAGCCTCAAACTTTTGACGGAGAATAGGTTAAGGAGGGAGAATTTTTCGAAACATTTTGAATCAAATATATCGTGATTGTTGGAATTCTAATTAGGTAACATACATGAATTCTAACTAACTAACCATCACGCCGTCTCTCCGAAGGGGTAGGCAGAAATAATGCACTGCCACACTTTTCTTTCCTGACGTATTTCTCTCGCATCCTCAACATTCATACATCGTGTCATGCACGCCCGTCGATTTCTCTGACTCATCACATGGTCGACATTCAATATTTGATTTATTTGATCGTGCCACGTTTTCCTCGGTCTTCCTATATTTCTGGTTCCATTTACATCGTTAATATATAATTTTTTTTCATTCTTTCTTCATTCATTCTTTCCATATGTCCAAACCATCTTAATGATCTTTTCATTATTTTGTTCATGACACCATCATTCACACCGCATTCACTTCTTATATTTCCATTCGACTCTCTATCATACACAGAGTATCCACACATTCACATCCACACATGAATTCTATCCACACATGAATTCTATACTGATTAAAGTCATAAACTATTATTATAAAATTAAGGTTAAACTTTCTTTTCATGATTTTTTTAAATTTAACAGAAACAATATTATTATTTGCAAAATAGAATTTAAATATAAAGAATATATTTATATATTTTAAATATTTATTAACCTATATCGATAAAAATGCGTTTCTTACAAATTTCCTAGAAAGCTAAATTTGATAATATTATATTACGTAATATATTATATTATTACTTATAATATAGGTACACGATCTTCGTGGCCAAGTGGTAAGTGCATTGACTGCCACCCCGAAGTTTCCAGGTTCGATTCCAGTGCGATTGTCACACTGTCTTTGGTCTGGTGTAGAATTCACGTGATAATAAAATGGCGATAAATAAGCTGCCTATCACATGTCACGAGAATCACTATGATAGCTATAATACTCTTTACATCGATTTGGCTCATGCTGTCATGATATAAAGAGCGATTCAACAAAATAATAATCATAATTTGATTGATCCTGACAATGTAGCTATTTTTTATTTATTTGAAAATAACGTATTATTTTAGCTCAAAATGTGTCAAATAAACTGACAGTAATCGAAACAGATCAACCGTCAACCAAATGTCAAAGATTTTTTTTAAACTAGCGCCACTAGTGATGGCTTGTGTACCTTGATATGTAGATAGGACTGTAAAGTGTAGCGTACAACAAGAATATATATGAAATTCACATATTAGTAGATTTTTCGGTTTGGAGCAAATTTGCTACACCATGAAATGAAGGTTTTAGTTAGAATGGATTTTATTTGGTTAAATGTTAACTTATTGTAATATATATTTCCATTGTTTCTTGTCAATTAAGGTCGACTTTTTTTCCAGTTTATGAGACTTTTTTAATTATTCATAGACTCCAAATATAATGTTTCAGTAACATCTGTTTGTATTTCTAGATACAAAAAAAAACCTAACTTAAACAAACTTATTAATGTATGTTTAAGTTAAATCATAAAATTGTTTCTGTTAAGTTTTAGTAAAGTTTTTAATGTATCTTATATATGGCACAATCGTATCTAATAAGTTTAAAATAACGAAAAAAAATTGGAAAAACGACGCGTGATTATTGAGAGAGCTTTTGAGAGTAGAGCATAGGTATATAGAAGTTTACGAGTATAACGATTAAAAAATATATCATACATGCTTTTGAAAAAAAATAATGATGAGAATCTCGTTTTCGATAAGCTATTGTAATTCGTTTTATGGTTTAGTTAAACCGAAAAAAGAATTTGATAATTAAAAAAATCATGACTTTGATATGAAGCTATTAAATGGTGGTTGGACATATTTAAAATTAATGAAACAGTTTTTTATGTATTTGGTATACAACCACTATATTTTTGAGAATAAGGGCCTATCAGTTTCGCTCTGTGCGAGCTTCCTCGGAGCTTTATACATACTTTATATGTATAAAGCCCTGAGGAAGCTCGCATAGAGTGAAACCGGTAGGCCCTCATTCAAAAAAATAAAGTGGTTGTATACCAAATACATAAAACAAAGTGTTTAATTAATTTTTTTTAAATCGTGTATTTTTTGATAAACTTAAGATTTTAACACTGTGGAATTCTAGATAAATTAAAGGTGTTAACACTGTGGAATTCCATAATGACGATTTTTTTTATGAATTAATAAAAACCCAGTTTTTTTCCACCTTTGAAATTATTTTTCTCGACATGTTTCGAAAGCTTACACCTTCATCATTGGGAGAACGATATAAACTGAGTTTAAACGATAAAAAACGGAGTTCAAACGATATAAACTGAGTTTATATCGTACTCCCAATGATGAATGTGCAAGCCTTCGAAACATGTCGAGTAAAATACACTCAAAAGTGGTCGCTGAAATTCTATAATGACAATTTTTTTATGAACACTATTTTTTCCACTTTTTGAAGTGATAAAATAGTATTTTGATTCATAAATTTTTTAAAAAATCACGAGAAGTGTCACAATTTAACCGATTTATTATTTGATACAATTTCTCCTGCCGATTGATTGCATCCTCTTGAAACCAAACTTTTAAATTTAATTGTAAGGGAAGGAATAAAAGAATATAATTTCAATGCCCCACAATCATGCCGAAGTCTTTTTAGTAAACACTTTGTTGTTTCCATTTTACCCGTTGTTTCGCACATAGTCCCGTACTAATAATGTCATTGTTTTATCAACAGGTCTGGAAAAAGTTCAACGCTGAATCAAGCTCCCCTCGAGCCAGTGTTGGGAATTCGAAATCATAATGAAAGTACGATAACAGTCGTTGGAGTGGAGATCACAAGAGAATTCAATTTGTTTCAATACTTAACGGCATAATGAAGAACGCGAACTCTTCGTGGAGCGCAGAGACCGATGTTCGATCTGCCCAATCATCAAGTAAGAACAATTACGAATGTTATCAAATCATATACGTTAAAATTTATATTTAGAACGATTTTTAAAAATATTGTATATTTTGTTCTATTATACAATACGAGTACTTTATAACCGATCGCGAATATCAGATGCAGCGTTCATATTTAGATTTTTAGATTTAAAACACATCTTAATGCGCCCTTGAGGTGATTACATCACAAAAACGGCGCTTTAAAAAAATGTGTTTTGATTTATATATATACCTAATATGGCATTGAGTAAGAATATTACTGTAGATGTATAATAACATAAGAATATTTTGTGTATAATACATTATATAACTCACAATAGCAAACTTCAGTTTATCATATACCGAATGCGAAATTATACAATGGTTGCAGAAAAAAAAATTTGCTTGTAATAAACATATTGCGATTATGTATGCGTGATTTCAAACTGTCTTGTTAAAAAATGTTGTATAATGTTGAGAGCTCGCGATTATTTGCATGAGCATAATGTTAAATTTATTAAAAATAAAAATGTACGTAATTATTTCTGCATGTTAATTTATGTTAAGATCCAAAATATAATAGATTTGGATATGTAAAAAAAAAAGTATAATTTCGTACCTATTTGGCAAAAGCTCACACGTCATTTCTTAGCTGGAAAAACTTTTTTAAGTTTAAATAAATTCCCCAAGTCCTTATACGAAAATAGGGCAGTGTTATGTTTTTTGAATAATGAAACTAATATTTTTAACACATACTTATTAAATAAAGGTAATAAATTTATTTGTTGAGATATTGGGCTTTTAATGCCTTATTGGGTTATACAGACTTTTAACATTATAATTCGCGTATTGCCATGTATGAGTTAGATATTTTATGTCATGTATTATTTTTCCAATAAGTTTTATGCAAAACTTCATTAAAATCACGAAATCGACAAAAGTGATATGTGTGCTTTTGCTAAATAAATACAGAATTATTATAAAGATATAAATTTATAATAACTTCTGATTTTTTATGTATATGTACCTATAACATAAAAACAAAATTAAACCATTGTAGTTATGATTTATTCACATAGATATGTATATGTGTGTAGAGGTTATTATATAATAGACGCGTAGGCATCTACTGATACTTATATGAAAGCTTACCCCTTTAATGACACGGTTTAAGAATTGAAGTTTAAAAAAATTTCCGGGAACGAAACAACAAGCCGCAACCATTTAGGGTCAGAATAATAAATAACGAATCAACGGGCCCATCTCTTATACCATATCTTCCCCTCTGTATTCTTTGTCTTTCGTATATTGTTACATACCGTCGATTGTTAAATAAAATTATTTCCGTTTGCAAAAACCATCAAATCGTTATTTTTTATTCTTAAATAATATTAGAAATCAATATTTTTTTACTCATTGATTATAAGATTTTAATAGATACTTAAAGGCTTAGGTGGAATGGGAAATGTTGTAATTACATAAAGCGTGCGCTTAACCCAACCAATGACAGGTCATAAGTCCTTTAAACACCTAGATCACCATATTCAGTTTCCAGTTTGCATCTTCGTCTCTATTGAGATAAAATTAATCCTTGGCTTAAATATACCTATTGATAAACCCAAATATGTTTTTACAACGATTTTTTTAATTTACCTCGTATTAATTTTTATTTATTTAAACAAATTTTATGTAGAGTTTAACAACTTTTCTGTGTGTAGGTACCTACAGATATTTATTAACAACATTAATTAACTAAATTTTATTAAAAATTACCTAATAAAATATAATTTATGATGATCTCTTCAATAATAATTTAAAACTCCAAATAAATTCATTAATACGAATGAAAACGTATGTTAGCAAAGCGAAAAGCGTCATAACAGACCTTTCAAGAAGTAATTTTTATTATTTTTATTAAAATCATAATGATAAAATTGAAAGGGACGCTTTTTAAAATTATTTTAATATTACTTGTCAATAAAACAGTGTTTTAATTGATAAAAAATCTGTTTATTTGATCTCAATAGAGTTGATGGTAGAGATATTTGTAAAATACAAAAATATTTTTGAAAAGATGGAAGTTTTTAATAAATAAGTCAAACTAACTGTTGACAAACTGGTCTCCATTAAGTGTTTTGTGAATTGGCATCTAACATATCGTCGTAGAGGAAGGTGGACGCAGCGTGTTATTAGGGCAGAGGGGTCCTACATTACAGGGACAATAGGGGGAGCATTTTGGTGACGTCATTTATCATCGGTATCATCACCATCAGCAAGGGTGGTATTTTTTTTTCGTTATAATATAGTACAATAATGAGTAATAATTATTTTTAAAGCATTTTGATATGAAACCTGCACGTGAAGACCTTACTGTTTTCTGTCTTACACTTATTCTCTATTTTTTTTTAAATAAAGTCCTCTCACTAATTTAAAAAATATTCGGGGTCATACCCACGACTGCGTGATAGAAGTAAAGCGCTCAATCTCTTTAGACACATACTTTTAAATTATTTATCAATGTTTGAAAAGCATACTTTTTTTATACATTTTTCGCGTTATTTTCAAAGCATACCGATTTTTAAACATGTCAACAACAACAACAAACCATCACGCCGTTACGCAGCGGTAGGCAGAGAAAATGGACCGCCACACTACTCTATCCTGACATACCTCTCTAGATTCCTCCACATTCATACAGCGAGTCAACACGCACGTCGATTCTTCCGGCTTCTTACATGTCCATCATTGGTCAAATCCATCCATCGGTCAAAATGTGACAGTCCTTTCATTCTGCCTACCCCTTCGGGGAGACGGCGTGATGGTTAGTTAGTTAGTTAAAAATGATTCAATTTAATTTTTTGTGTCAATAAAGTACAAAAAAAATATTTAAATAGATTTTTACTTTACTTATAGTAAATGAATTAATATTGTGTTACATTTCAAAATAAATGTAAACATTTTTATTTTCTTTTTCATTTTTATATACTTTGTATATACAACACTAACTTTATAAAAATAAAATTACATATCAGACATGTTTCGGACAACCGGTCCTTCTTCAGTGATACATATTTAAAACATTACCAATAAAATTGTTTACAAATATGATTAGTTTTGACAGAAGTTATAAAGATTTATTTTGGAACGTTTATGCTTTTGTGCTATGTAATATTTGCTTATAATTTTTGTTATAACAAAAGCATAAACGTTCCAAAATAAATCTTTATAACATCTGTCAAAACTGATCGTATTTGTAAACAATTTTATAATATTTTAAATATGTATCTTTATAATATGTATCACAGAAGAAGGACCGGTTGTCCGAAACATGTCTGACATGTAATTTTATTTTTTTTAAAGTTAGTGTTGTATATACAAAGTATTATATAAAAGAAAAAGACAAATAAAACATCTATAACACAAAGTATGGCGAACATAGAAGACATTTTTATTTTTGTTTCTCGTACCTACCTACTCTCCTTATTAACAAAGTTTCTTGTGTTAAGTAGATGAGATAGTAGAGTATATTTAGAGATATTAACACCCCGCATATACCCCATTAAAAATATTTGGTTGAAAATCTAGTATACGGTAACCAGGTGGTAAAATGTATCTATTGGAATTGTAATGTTATATGAGCGTGGTTAATACCTACTGTCCGCGGTCCAATTATGTCAGGAAATTAGTGATACGGCCAATAACATCCTCCCCCAGTTCGCTCTCGGAGCGTCGGAATGTCCGTGGGAAGCTGCTTCCCTCGATATTCACAATATACGAGAGATGTTTAATCAACCAACTGGTGTCATCGACTAGACAGTTGCTAATTTACACGTGAAACTAATACATGTTAATGATTTTTGAAAAGGAAGAAACCATGACAGTCTGCAACATTAGCGTGAATGGTGAAAATTTGGAGCAAGTAGTTGAGTTCGTGTATTTAGGTAGTATGTTAACAAGAGATGGGCGAGTGGAGAGGGATATTGAAAGAAGGGTTAGGGCAGGCAACAAAGTGAATGGTGCACTTAAAGTTGTCATCGCAAACAAAAACCTATCCAAAAAGCTAAAATGGCCGTGCACAATGGTGTTCTTCTACCGACCCTTATGTATGGAAGCGAAACATGGAACTGGCAAAAGAAGGATGAAAGTAGAATAAATGCAGTAGAAATGAGATCTCGTAGACGAATGTGTGAATACTCTGTGTATGATAGAGTGTCGAATGAAAATATAAGAAGTGAATGCGGTGCGAATGATAGTGTCATGAACAAAATAATGAAAGGATCATTAAGATGGTTTGGACTTATGGAAAGAATGAATGAAGAAAGAATGGTAAAAAAATTATATGTTAATGATGTAAATGGAACCAGAAATAGAGGAAGACCGAGGAAAACGTGGCACGATCAAATAAATCAAATATTGAATGTCGGCCATGTGAGGAGTCAGAGAAATCGACGCGTGCATGACACGATGTATGAATGTTGAGGAAGCGAGAGAAATATGTCAGGAAAGAAAGGTGTGGCAGTCCATTCTTTCTGCCTACCCCTTCGGGGAGACGGCGTGATGGTTAGTTAGTTAGTTAGTTAGTTAACTAATACATTAATAAAGTATACGGAGATCAGTAAAGGGGGTGTTATTAACATTACTGTGGTGTAATTATTGAAGAAATCAGTAATGAAATAATTTAAAAAGACTTTTAATTAATAGAAATTATATTCCATTCCTATTGAGAAGCATTTTGTACAAGTATAACGTATTTTGATACAACATTTCGTCACCTAAGAGTAAGAAGGTTCCAACTGTCAAAAGTAAAAAGCTGACAAAAATGAATTCAAAGTTTTGTTGGTTTCGGGAAGTGATCTTAGAATAAATGGGTTCCATCTGAAGCAGATGAAATTCTTTTACCGAAAAGCGTGTAAATTTTCTCTGGTGACAGTTGGAATAATAAAATTGTAAGTGTACCTAAATGAATCCTTCTTCCGTCCATTATTTTGGCCGAAACACTATGATACTTCAACATTATTACTGTTAAAATTTATGACACTGTTATAATATCACAATTTATTTTTAATCTCTGCGAATGTCGTGACAGCTGTTTCGCAACCGATGTTGGCATCATCAGGTGCTACAATAAACTAAAAAAGTTTATATTCTTCTTTTTCTTTTTTATATACTTTGTATACACAACAAAAACTTTGCCAGATGCCAACATCGGTTGCGAAATAGCTGTCACGAAACTCTCAGCGAATAAAAATAAATTATGATATTATAGCAATGTTATAAAGTTTAACAGTACTTATTTATTAAAAAATCGAATGATATATTATAATATACTCGAATATTCTGTTTACATAGTTAACGTATACTTTTTGATGGTTGAGGTATTAATTTTGTAAAACTCCGTTATTATTTTATAATAGTAAACACGATTGTTTAGTGGTTTTACTTACTTAATTACTTAGACAGCCGTTGTCGTCCACTGCTGGACATAGGCCTCCCCCATACTTCTCCACGTATCCCTGTCTTGTGCCTTTTGCATCCAATCGCCAGCAATTCTTCTAATGTCATCGGACCATCGTGTGGAGGTCTCCCCCTGTTTCGTTTGACTTCGCGGGGTCTCCACTCTACCACCCTTCTGGTCCATCTTTCGTCTGCCAATCTGGCAACATGTCCCGCAAATGACCATTTAAGCTTCGCTACCCTTGCGACGACATCTGTTACTCCCGACCTTCTACGTATTTCAGTATTTCTTATCCGGTCTGAGAGTCTTACGTGTAGGCATGGCTCTTTCGTATTTCATTTGTGCTACACGGAGTCTCCTTATGGTCGACTTGGTGAGGGTTAGCGTTTCTGCTCTATTGGTCAGTACTGGAAGTACGCATTAGTGGTTTTACTTGGGTTTAATGTATATAAATTATATAAATTGTGACAAATTTGTTTCGCCTTGCGAGGGCATTCTCAAACTTTTGTTGCTCAAACAAGTTTGAGAATGCCCTCGCAAGGCGAAACAAATTTGTCACAATTTATGTAAATTAAATCCAAGTAAAACCGCAAAACAATCGTGTTTAATATTATAAATTAACGTATAGTCTTCACCATTATTTTTTCGTTTATTCTTTCTATGTATCAAAAACATGTTACGCTTTATAGTTGCATTATTTTGTCCATAACACTTTCATTCACTTTTTATATAATATTTGCATTTGACACATCATTACAGATTTACTACACGTCTTCTTCTTCTTTCCGTGTCCTGTCAGGTCTCCCCAACGTTGACTATCACCCTTGAGTAGGCCTCCCGGTCCTGGGCAGCTCGGAACAGCTCCCCCACGGTCCTCAGCCCCGTCCACTCTCGGATGTTCCTCAGCCAGGAAACCCGCCTTCTCCCAACACTCTGTCAATCTTACCCTCCAAGATCAGATGTAATAGTGCGTACTTTTCGCCTCTCAGAACATGGCCCAAGTAGGACACCTTAGGGACTTAGATGTTGCTCAGCAACTCTCTGTCAACTCTGGCTCTATGGAGAACGTTTGTGTTGCTGACCATGTCAGTCCTTCGGTGTATCCATATCTCAAAGGCCTCCAATTGGTTCATAACATTGACTTTAAGGGTCCATGACTCCATCCCGTATAACAGTCGTCATCGTCAATCAATCGTCTGGGACATCTTATTTCTACTTTTTATATCATATCCGCATAGTCTATATATTTGTGTTTTTTCGAATACATTCCCATTCGCGTGTTGCAGTATAATTCCATTCGGACCAGATGCGCGGTCAGGGTGGGATAGGGCCAACGATCTCCGCTCTGCATTCCCTCACAGTTACGCGGCCGCAGGTGCGTCCTAATTAGGATGATACATGTCATCGTCCGATATTACGATCATTTCCGCGTTTTCCCACGATTCGCAGCATCCCCCTATTGAACAATCACGCGATGCCTAATAACATAAAAAATACGTAACACCTTGTTAACCAAATTGGCTGATCACCCTCTTTATCGATAATTGCCTCCCCTACATTGCTTTAGAATTCCCCACACAACTAGTTGAGGTCAAAACATTTGTGGTACAAGCACAGTCTTTTGGTGAAAGTTAGAAAGGTCTCTTATTTTGGTCATGTGCTGAGGGGAGAAAAATACCACCTACTTCGGCTGATAATAATGGGAAAAATAGAGAGACGTCGGGGAGGTGGTAGAAGTCAGTTGTCCTTGTTACGAAATATAAGAAAATGGACAGTAATGAGCAGAGTTGGGAACATGTTATAAGTGGCACAGGACAGAGATTCCTTCGCTGCAGTGATCGCCAACGTTGGAGTGAGACCTGACACGCAGCAAAAATAGAAGCACAGTTTTTTCTTTCAATCATTTATTCAACCACGGGGTTCAAAGATGTTTTTAACGTTTTCACAATTGTATATTTTTTAATGAATTAAAACACTTATTTTTTAAATTTTGGCCGAAACACTATGATATTTTAACATTTTATAACTGTTAATATCACAAATTGTTTTTATTTTACTTTACGACAGCTGTTTCATCAACCAATGTTGACATCATCAGGTGTTACAAAAATATGAAACTTATTTTTTGTTTCTTGAATGAAAACGTCTGTTTTATAGAAGTTTTATTATATTTAATGGGAGTAACATGTTTCGCCTTGCTAAGGCATTATCAAATGTGAAACATAGTAGAAATAACGATTGTAAATAGGTATATTATGTAATCGTTACTAAGAAGAATGTACGAAAAAACAATGTATCATAGAATACCTAACGATAAACTAAGAAATGAATGTAAGGCGGATGAATGCGTCCTAAATAGAATTAAGAAAGGGTCACAAAGATGGTTTAGGCATGTGGAAAGAATGGATGAGGGAAGAATGGTTAAAACGATATATACAAGTAATGGAAAAAGAAGTCGAGGAAGGCCAAGGAAGGCATGCCATGACCGAATTAATCAATTACTGAATCGCGGCCATTTTCAAAGTAGGATTAATCGACGAGCGTCCATATCACGATGTATGAATGTAGAAGATCCTAACCCTCCGTGCAAACGGCGTGATATTATTTTTAAGTCTAACCTCAAGGATTTAAATCAACTGTATTAGAATTTATTTTACAATCTTCAATACGAGTAGAAAATAGCTCATTATTATGAAGAAGGAATCTAGTCATGTCCAGGTTCGAACCTAAGTCTCCTGGGTCAAGAGCCAAGCGTTCTGTTCCCTAGCCCACCACCCGATAAATTGAGTTAAGTAACTAAATTTTTATTACATATTAGTAGGCAGAGAGAATGGACCGCCACAATACTCTATCCTGGCACACCTCTCTAGCTTCCTCCAAATGAATATAGTGAGTCATACATGCACGTCGATTCTTCCGACTTCTAACATGACCAACCTTTAAAATTTGATTAATTTGGTCATGCCATTTTTTCCTCGGTCTGCCTCGACTCCGTACTCCATTTACATCATTAACGTATACTTTCTTAACCATTCTTTATCCATCTATGCGCTCCATATGTCCGAACCAACGCGGCGATCCTTTCATAATTTTGTTCATAATACCTTCTTCCGCTCTAAATTCCTTTCTTATATCAGCATCTGAGATTCTGTCGTATATCGTTCTACCAGTCTTCGGGACCTCATCTCTACCGCATGTATTATGTTCTTATCTTTCTTCTGCCAGTTCCATGCTTGGCTTCCATACATTAGGGTTGGGACCAGAACGAACTCCATTGTGAACGGCCGTTTTCGCTCTCATTGATAAATGAAAAACATTGACACATCATAAATTAATGATTCGCTGTTTTGCCACGAAAGTCAAAGCTTGCATACTCGTATCGAAATTTTGTCGGTTGGGGCACACACGAGAACCGGGTAGGATCAGGTGTGGAATGTATTTGGCGATGAAAGCAGACAACTTTATTTACAAACTACATTATGCGGATGTCAAAAGAAAAATGTCGTTATAGAATGAAGACAGCTCACAACGCCCATGTTTGGCCCGGTAAATGCCGAGTCGGTCCGTCCTCACGGCCCACTTGTCTTCAGTCGAGAAGGCACAAAGGCAGATCCTTTTCATTAAAATCATTTTAAATACTCTCGCATGAATGGAGAATACTTACGCGGGCAGGAAATGCGGTGTCTTGTTCAATTTTTAGAAATACACGTTTTTATAAGGAGAGCGAACAATGCGCGGCTCCCTCATTCTGTTCATCGGTGTCTTTCAGCCCGGCCTCCGCCGGAGGCTGCATACGGGCTGATTACTTTGTTGTTACTTATATTAGAGTTAAGAAGGACGGGCTAAACACTTGCGCGGGAACCTCCGCCGCGGGAATAATACTAAATATTCCCGCCTTCTCATACTGAGACATCCTTCGGCAAATCATAAAACTGATCCATATCTTTTATCTTTAATCACTTTCATATATTCCTGTATATTCCTGTGGTGTTTCATTCTTTTTATCTTTTATATAATGTTCATGTATTATGTACTATTATGTTTATTTATTCAATAAAGTACAGCGAAGCATAGAAGTAGGATGGAGTAGATTAAATGTGGTCTGGCACCCCCTTGTTGTTGCCGTTTTTAAATGTAAGTCCCGAATGGACCGGGGCAAGGCCCAGGGAGTGTACGAGCGAGGCTGACAAAAGGGCGCCGCTACGCCCTATAACAGCCTCGGGTATGTGGCGGGAACTTCTATGTTCCTTTAAAAAAAATCACTTTCATAAATTTCAAATAAACCAAGGGCAGCGCACAATGGGATTCTAATGACGACCCTTATGTATGACTTGTAGTTGGCAGAAGGATGAAAGTAGGATAAATGCCGTAGAAATGAGATCACTTAGAAGAATGTCCAGAAAAACAATTTAAGATAGAAGTTAGAAATGAATGTAAGGCGGATGAATGCATCCTAAATAAAATATAGATCTTTTTTTATGCGTATTCGGCAAGCCGATAATAATAACGGCGCTAAGTGACAAAATCCCAGGTACTTATGTGGCAGTTTGTGTAATTTACAATTCGTATTACAAAAAAATCTGTCGACCGTTGAAATTGATGGTTTATATGGGAGATAAAGGAGGTCATTGCAGACAGTTACCTGCCTAGAACGGTGCCCCTGGAAACTTATCATTTGACGCCCGTGAATTAATACACACAGGACCGCCCCTTCATTCACCCCTCGAGTGTCCCGCAGTGCCGACGTTAACCAGTCTATAAAACATAAAGTTGAGTGCCATTTTCACAACCGGTGATTAAACAAATGAATTGCCAACAACGAAAAAAATACTCATTTAAATTAGGATATATTTGTATATTTGGAAGTGAAGCTTGGAATTTGTAGAAGAAGGATGATAGTAGGATTAATGTCGTAAAAATGAGAGCGCTAAGAAGAATGTGCAGAAAAACAATATATCGCACCGTGAGTGTAAAACCGACGTAAGTGTAAATATACAGTTTGGAGATATGGGAGTTTAAACATTTCATATTGCTTGGAAAAAATGTTTTTTTTTTTTAAATAAATCAATGATTTTCGGTTTATAGGTATATTACTATGAACCGAAAATCATTGGTTTATTTAAAAAAAAAAAACAATTTTTCCAAGCAATATGAAATCTTTAAACTCCCATATCCCCAAACTGTATATTTGCACTTACGTCGGTTTTACACTCACGGTGCGATATATGATAGAATACCGAACGAATAAGTAAGAAAGGAATGTAAGGACTGACTTGGACATATGGAACGAATAGAGGGAGGAATGGAGGAATGGGCCCAGAGAAGGCAAGGGGATACCACTCTGGATATTTTTCCCCAGGTCATCACTATGTAAAAGGGTGATAGTCAACTTTAGGGAGACCTGACAGGACACAGAAAGAAGAAGATCGAGAAATAATGGTTAAAAAGATATCTACAAGTGGTGTGAATGGAAAAAAAAGTCGTGGATAAAGGCCAAGAAAGACATGGCTTGACAAATTAATCAACTACTAAAAGGCGGCCATGTTAGAAGTGGGAACAATCGACGAGCGTGTCACGGTGTTTGAATGTGAAAGAGACGCTAGAGGTATGCCAGTTTAGAATAGTGTGGCAGTCCATCCTCTCTGCCTACCCCTCCGAGGAAACGGCGTATGAGTTAGTTAGTTGTAACAGTGCGATCAGAAACGTCTTCGGCATTGGACAGATTGTCTGGGCCGAAAAGCTCTTCGCGCTTATTGGCCCTTCAATCACAAATAATCTCCCTGCAGACATCACGTGCATTGGGAACCCGCCAGAGTTTAAATCGAGACTCAAAACGCACCTTCTCGAATTGTCACATCCTGATATAAATGTTGATCAGGTGCAGCCCTGATACTAAATATGTTTATTTTTAACTAGTTGAAAACTAACCAGCATTTTCTATAGATCGCTTCAGATGGTAAATTCATAAAAATGGGGGTTTATAAATCATCAAACTTATTATTATTATTATTATTATACAATATCTAATATGAGCAGAAATAATAGTTAAACATGTACAAGAAAGTAGGAACCGAATCGAATCCGGGAGTGTAACCAAGTCTCCTGGGTCGGGAACCCTAGACCATGATTCAGATTAAAAAAAATATTAAATATTTAAAAGATATATTCTCTTGAATTTCGTAAAAAAATACGATTTCTTAAAAATACATAATAAACAATACTACCCGAACTGGTTCATTATTTTTTAAAATGAATCTTCTTTATTTTTTAGCTGTTTTTATTTCACTACGCTAAAAAATATTAGGTACGCGTTTTTTTGTATTTATTTTTATAATTTTTATAACATGAAATAAAAAAATATTTACATTAAATAAATAAATAAATGTGCGATTAATTTATTTTTAATTGTGTGCTTGAACGGTAAACATAACAAAACCACGTACCCAATTGTAGGTATTATATAAAACGTCTGTTCTGGGATAGTCTGGGTTATAAATCACGTTGTGGTCCATCCTCCGCCGTGATTTATGGATGCTGCGCCAGCCAATGGGATACGAGTACCGAGGGGGAGTCTGTGTCATTCGTTTCGGTATATAGTATAACTTTTTTGAGCAGCTTTATTTACTGGGAGTATCGTTTTATGTTAAGTTTGATAATTATTTATACTCGCTAACTTGAATATTGTCTGAGATTGGTTTATCAGCGTCGTAATATTCTCATCAAATCAGTCAATTTGATGTAACGATTCGTGGTTTCCGAAATATGTATTTATTTAACCCATTCATCGCCACATGTTTGTAGAAACAGCGCGCCGGTACGCCACGTATTTTCTCCCAAACTATCGAAAAATATCGATCCTTTTTGGTTTGTTAATATTTTAAAATATTCATAGATGTCGTTGGGAGAAAATCGGAATTAATTTTGAAATTCATCTTTCGAATATTGCGAAGCGCGCACAGCTGCGCTTATGGCGATCGTCTACGTAGAGCGCACATGAGTGTTTACGGCGATCGTCGGGTTAAGTACATTTTGTAAATAAAATCGAATCAAAACAGTTTATTTTCTCAAAAGACATACAAAATAAACCGATCAAGACTGTCCGTTTGCATAATTCATATAAAGCAAGCATTAGAGCTTATGATAATATATTTTTCTTTGCTGTAGACTTATGTAGTCTATTCTCCTCCTGCCCACTCTTTTGACTTAACCGTACCTATCCCTCCTTCGCTGTCTACTCCATCTTGTAATATTATACTCAGCCTCACTATTTCTTGTTCTGGTGTTCCTCGTGCGATCTCAATGTCTTACCAGCTAACATCCTCGTGGTCTTAATCTCGAAAGTTCTCAGAACTTGATTTTTCTTGACTGTGTTTGCCCTTGCCATATGTTATTATTGGTCTATATATCGCACCGTGAGTGTAAAACCGAGATAACTGCAAATATAAATTTAGGAGATATGGGAGTTTAAAGACTTCATAATGCTTGGAAAATCTGTTTTTTTTTTAAATAAACCAATGATTTTCGGTTTATAGATATATTACTATAAACCGAAAATCATTGGTTTATTTAAAAAAAAAAACAGTTTTTCCAAGTAATATGAAGTCTTTAAACTCCCATATCTCCAAAATGTATATTTGCACTCATCTCGGTTTTACACTCACGGTGCGATATATTCTCATCAATTATGAAGCATGGAACTGCCAAAAGAAGGATGAAAGTGGAATAAATGCAGTAGAAATGAGATATCTTAGACGAATGTGTGGATACTCTGTGTATGATACAGTGTCGAATGAAAATATAAGATTTTATTGTTTCTTGAACAATGATGTAAAACTCCATATTAAATTATTAATATTTTTAGAGTTTTATTATAATATTTATGTATGGCATGTTTCGCCATTCTAAGGCATTATCAAAACATTTTATAATGCCTTAGAAGGGCGAAACATGTCATACATAAATATTATAATAAAACTCCTTGAAAACTATCGTTTTTTCATACATATTAATAATGAAAATATAAGAAGTGAATGTGGTGTGAATGGTGGTGTTGTGAACAAAATAATGAAAGGATCATTAATATGGTTTGGACATATGGAAAGAATGAATGGAGAAAGAATGGTAAAAAAAATATATGTTAAAGATGTAAATGGAACCAGAAATAGATGAAGACCGAAGAAAACGTGGCACGATCAAATAAATCAAATATTGAATGTCGGCCATGTGAGGAGTCAGAGAAATCGACGCGCGTGCATGACACGATGTATGAATGTTGAGGAATCGAGAGAAATATGTCAGGAAAGAAAAGTGTGGCAGTCCATCCTTTCTGCCTACCCCTTCGGGGAGACGGCGTGATGGTTAGTTAGTTAGTTAGTTTTTATATTCTCATCGTGCTCTTAATGTCTTTATTTTTTCGTATTGTGGATTTTAGACCACCAAAGATTGTTTTATGTTATTGTATGATTTGTTTAAATTAGTAGAATATGAAAACATTTATACGTACATATATGTGCTATTTGTGGGTGCAATTGTTTCGTCAATTAATTACCTTAGACCTTAGAGTAAACGCATACCAGTCCAAGCAAACATTATATATATTGCAATTTACTAAATCTTCGACGCGCAGTTGCCCACGAATCATTAGCCTTTAAATAGGTACGATTGCGAACTCACGTTGCTCTCCCGTCCACTGCGATATCGTGATTAAATAATCCGCACGAATGACGAAGCTAACGCTGCCCCCTCCATGCTCCTCCGCTTAGCCGTTACAGAGAAATTCGAAATTGAAAACCAAAATCTGTCACCGGACACCCTTTACTAACTATACTTCTACATATTTAAATCACTCTTCTAGGTAGGATACTCTACGATGTTCCTTGCGCCGTCTGCCGCGACCACTCTTCGGGCAAACATTACGGCATCTACGCCTGTGATGGGTGCGCTGGCTTCTTCAAACGGTCCGTGAGACGCGCCCGGCAATACGCGTGCAAAGCTCGCCGAGGGGGCTGTCTCGTAGACAAGGTGCACCGCAACCAGTGCCGCGCGTGCCGCCTCACCAAGTGCCTGGACGCAGGGATGAACAAAGATGGTAAGTCTGCTCTGGAATATGTTGACTATCTAATGGCCATCTGCCTTCCTTCAGACTCGGTTAGCCCGCTGATAGAAATTGACCTTTCAAGGTGTTCCTATCCTCCCTGATTCAAAGTCACCATTCATCATCATTCCTCAGCGCTACATCCCGGTGTGGGACTTGGCCTCCTCCACAACGGTCCTCCACTGACTTCTGTCCCTGGCCATCTCTCTCCATTCCCCAGCTCCTTCCATTTTCTCCCAATCTTCTTCCATGATTCTGATTCTGATACCCCTGATTCAAAGTATCCATTATTATTATTTTATTGAATATCTCTTGACGACCTTCGTGGCAAAGCGGCAAAAGCTGTGACCGCCACATCGAAGGTTCCGGATTTGATTCCCGGGGATGGCAGTGTGATGTAGAATTCACCTGCGTACTTTAACAGTTTAGGGTGTACGACGAGCTGTAGATATATTCTACCTCATTCCGTTTTTTTTTTTTTTTCTGAAAAAATAGCTATTAAATTATTTCCAACGTAACAATAATACCATTCGCCTATAACAGCTTCGAGAAAGCGGTGGGAATCATAATATGATATATTATATGTCCTATGCCCTATGCCTATTGCATGTACTGTGTGTATGAGAGAGTAAAGGCCGTGCCACACTTTTGAAATAATCTCTCCACAGGGGTGACCTTGGTGGAGAGCTGTGGAGCCCACGGTTAGTGTAGCGTCCACAGACTGTTGTAAACAATCTCTCCACAGGGGTCACCTTTGTGGAGCCCACGGTTGGTGTGGCATCCACAGTAGACACCATTTTCGTTCAATACATCCGCACTCATGCAACTTACCTTGACTGGTGGAATGTGGAGCGCCCACATTGTGGAATGCGTGTTTACAATGGCGGGATCCACACGCTATTATGCTCGCCCGTCCACAGAGGTTGTTGAAAGTCAAATGAATTTTTGTTTAAAACAAGTGTCTACACAGTTGAGACCGATGTGAAGAGCTTGTTTAAAACAGTGTGGCACGGCTTTAATCTTTAACGTCTGTATACGATGTCATTGTCTCAGCGGTCCAGCATGAACGCGGCCCTCGCAACTCTACGCTGCGCCGCCAGATGGTTATGTTCCTGAAAGAGCCCGATCCGGTTGAGGTCGGAGATGCACCCGTCACCTCTTCGCTGCCCTCCGAGCCCGTTTGCGAGGTGGCAGCCCGCTTATTGTTCATCAACGTGCGCTGGGCACGACAAGTGGACGCTTTCGCCTCGCTCCTCGCAGAAGACCGCACACTCCTACTCGAGGGCTCATGGTGTGAACTCTTCGCTTTAGGTACTATATACATTATTCTTCTTATAGTGCCGTGTCAGGTCCCCCTTCGATTGCAATTACTGTCGAATGCTTTTAGCCACAGATATTTCCTAAGAAGTGTTACTGGAATGGTATCCCTTACTGGAAATAAAACAACTACCAAATCGCATTCCAACAATGTTTCCTACAGACGTAAGAGGAATAGCCATTAGAGCTGAACCTCTGTAAGCCAGAAGATCCAAGTCCAAGTGGTATCCCTTGCCTATTCCGGGGAATTTATTTATTATTATTATTTTGATGACGAGAGTTGTCGTGATGTCCCCTTGGTTGTTCAATCTGTATATGGACAAGTGTATGAAAGAACTTAAAGGTATAAATGCTGGTGCTAAGATGAGTGATCTGTCTGTAAACTGTCTGCTTTACGCGGACGACGCCGTTCTCGTTGCGGATAGTGCGGACGAATTACAAGTCTTGGTGTCGAGAATGTATGAGGTATGCAAGTCGAACGATTTAATGATGAATGTCGGAAAGTCAAAGGTGTTAGTTTTTGAAAGGGAAGAGCAAATGACAGTTTGTAATATAAGTGTAAATGAAGAGAACTTGGAACAGGTGAGCGAATTTGTGTATTTAGGTAGCATGTTCACAGCGGATGGCCGAACGGACAGTGATATTGAAAGAAGGGTTGGTGCGGGTAACAAAGTGAATGGAGCTTTAAAAGTAGTTTTTGGAAACAAGAATTTATCAATGAAAGCGAAAATGGCCGTTCACAATGGAGTTCTGGTTCCAACCCTTATGTATGGAAGCGAAGCATGGAACTGGCAGAAGAAAGATGAGAGCAGAATAAATGCGGTAGAGATGAGGTCCCTAAGACGTATGTGCGGTAGAACGATGTACGACAGAATCTCAAATGCTGATATTAGGAAAGAGTGTAGAGCGAAAGAAGGTATTATGAACAAAATTATGAAAGGTTCGCTTCGTTGGTTCGGACATATGGAGCGCATGGGTGAAGAAAGAATGGTTAAAAAAGTATACGTTAACAATGTAAATGGAGTAAGGAGTCGAGGTAGACCGAGGAAAACATGGCATGACCAAATTAACCAAATATTAAAAGTTGGTCATGTCAGAAGCCGGAAGAATCGACGTGCGTGTATGACTCGATGTATGAATGTGGAGGAAGCTAGAGAGGTGTGCCAGGATAGAGTAGTGTGGCGGTCCATTCTCTCTGCCTACCCCTGCGGGGAAACGGCGTGATGGTTTTGTTGTTGTTGTTGTTGATGACTTATATTTTAAGTGCGTCGTTTTCTAAAATCAATTACTCCAAGGGTGCACTAGGAAATGACTGACCGAACAGAGCAGTATTTAGAAGTTTCTTATATTTAACGTCACTATCCTCATACTTAATACTAACATGGAGGCTATTCCACGCCAACGGACCCGCAACGCTGAAAGCACGAACATAGAAACTTGCTATATTGGCTCTGACTGGAATTGTTATGTTGTTTGCACTTGTTTCCACTGATCGGAGTGAACTTTGCCTTTCCGTTGGCATGGATGTCACACAGAGGTCCGATATATACGCTGGCTCTCTCTGGTGTTGAGCCTTAAACACTGTCCAACAAAATTTGTATTTTACTCGCTCTCGGATTTTAAACCAGTGAAGTTCCTTCAGGAGCGGAGTGATGTGACAGTATTTTGGTTGTCCCATAATCAATCGGGCTGCAGCATTGAATACGCTTTGTATTCTGCTTAATTGATTATTTGGCAATCCAGAATGTAGGAGTTACCTTCCCTTAGCTGGTGGGTCTCAGTTTTGTGGCGCCGAAGATACGCTATATCTCCTCTCCTTGTCTGCTATGTCTCTGATGGTAAGAACAGTGATTACATTGCCCGAAACTCACGGGATTACATGAACCCCTCTAGGACCCCAAAGGAATCGGACTCACTTGCTGCAAGGTGGGGTTTCAGGGCATTGTTTATGTACAAGGTATACCACTACGCGCCACTTCCAACAATTCAAGACATTTTGCATTAAACATATATAAATTAATGTTATGATTATAAAGTAAGATAGAATTTGAATGGTTTTATTATTTTCTTAGGTTCCACCACGCTACTCGCGCCGCTGGCGGGGTGCGCCTCTGCGCGCGCATTTTGCGCTGTGGCAGAGGCCGTGGCGCGCCTGCAACTGGATGCGCACGAGCTCACCTGCTTGCGCGCTATCGTCCTTTTCCAGCACGTAGCTCGCGCGCCCGGTGCCTTCAGAGACGCGCGCGCAGTGGCGGCGCTGCATGACCATGCCCACTTGATGCTCAGCAAGGTACATGATTTGATTTAATTTAATTGATTAAACCTATCCAAAAAAGCTAGAACGGCAGTGCACAATGGTGTTCTTCTACCGACCCTTATGTATGGAAGCGAAGCATGGAACTGGCAAAAGAAGGATGAAAGTCGAATAAATGCAGTAGAAATGAGATCTCTTAGACGAATGTGTAATACTCTGTGTATGACAGAGTGTCGAATGAAAATATAAGAAGTGAATGCGGTGCGAATGATGGTGTCATGAACAAAATAATGAAAGAATCATTAAGATGGTATGGAAAGAATGAATGAAGAAAGAATGGTAAAAAAATTATATGTTAACGATGTAAATGGAACCAGAAATAGAGAAAGACCGAGGAAAACGTGGCACGATCAAATAAATCAAATATTGAATGTCGGCCATGTGAGGAGTCAGAGAAATCGACGCGCGTGCATGACACGAATATGAATGTTGAGGAAGCGAGAGAAATATGTCAGGAAAGAAAAGTGTGGTAGTCCATTCTTTCTGCCTACCCCTTCGGGGAGACGGCGTGATGGTTAGTTAGTTAGTTAGTTAATTAATTAGACAATTATTATTTTATTTAACAGTCTCTACACTTTGATGGAGACCGAGTTTGCAGTGACGTGCGAGTATTTACGTCACAACTGGTGCGCGCCCATTATGTGTGGGTAATGCCTACCCACGACGTGCCCACGATGTTAACCGTCGCGCGCCTCTTTTTATATAAATAGACGTTTAATTCACCATGAAGGTTACGATACCTTATATTGTAGCTCTTGGCTATATTTATATTAACACCTATTTTTAGCTGGATACCTACTCAAAGTCGAGCCCCTCAGGTAAAAGGCGAATTTAGCACCGCATAGCGTTTTTGAATCCATTAAATATGTATATTTTGAAAATGTGTACATTTCATTTGAGTAGGTGCACACCCAATATGTTGATTCGTGCCAAACTTATTCGTTGTCTCGTATTACCTGTTACGTTTATAACAATATGTATGTAAAATTAATAAGGACTATTTTGACAATGATAAATATTTCAGTACGTATCGTACGCGTACGCGGACCGGCCGATGCGATTGACCAGCCTGCTAATGATCCTCCCCACACTTCGCCTGGTGGCCCCGTCCGCCGTCGAGGAGCTCTTCTTCCGCAAGACCATCGGCAGCATTCCCATAGAGCGCATCATCAGCGACATGTACAGAAGCGCAGACACTGACTGATTCTCTGATGGAAAATCTAAAAGTACTCGCCGACATACAAACACCAAGCCGAGGAACTTACAAATAGTGCCTACTGTACAGCCATAATCTTTATCATTAAATTTTGATATTTTGGTACCGATGAACTCAACCAAATAAGAACTTGACTATTCTTTGAATTCGAAATATAGTTGGTATACCATATATACATATTATAGTTATTATGGGGATGTTTAAAAAAAAACTTGCACTGACTATAGATATTTACAGATATTTTTACGGGTCGTGGACTGTCATAACACGAAATTTATAAGATTTGTTTTAATCATGGCATAAGTCTGACTGATGGAAGATTGGGAGAAAATATAAAGAGCTGGGGAATAGAGGGAGAAGGCCAGGGACAGAAGCTAGAAGAAAAGAAGTAGTAGTAGTATTCATCATCGGCTGTCCCTCGTGTCCGAGGAAGACTGTCCTTCACGGTTGTGGGTCTGCATGTGACTGAAGAGCCCGATCCTGGACCTACAAATTCTGGGGCATCTGGGGCAGGGGAAGGCGCTTGTAATGGAGCCGTCACCGTCACCCAGTGGTCTCTCCTTTCTCCTCCTCATCCTCCTCCTCTCTGCGACAAAGTCTTGCGTGCCTTTATGTACTGTTGCTCTCCACCTAGGTCTGTCTTCTGCAGTCTTTTCCCAGGAATCACAGTGGATGCGAGTCGTTTTTAGGTTTTCTTTAAGGAAGTCCTTAAAACGTTTCCTCTGACCACCGTATGAGCGATTCCCTTGGGTAAGCTGAGAGTACATAATCTTCCTTGGGAGTCTTGTCTTAGGCATTCTGACGACGTGACCAGCCCAGCGCAGTTGTTTCTGAATAATGGCAGCCTCAATACTTTTCATATTGACCTCAGCAAGTATGCTGTCATTTGTCCGTTTGTCATGGCGCGTTTAAATTAAATGTGGTGAAGTGTTAAAATTGTGTAATTGCTCGTATACTTTCCACTATAATTAATTATAAATTTTAATCATATACTCGTATATCTTAAAGATTTTTATAAAATTGTGTGAATATTTCACTAAGGAATTGATTTGGATTGAACTCTGAAATATTCGATTCAATAGGTACTGTTCCTCATAGTAATAAACCTAACACACTGATTACATAGAAAATTATACATATAAAACACTACTGATATAATATAATAAACATTAGTTATAATTTTGATGATAATTATTTATTATAATATGTTTTTATAAAAATCAAATGACATATTTCGACATCGATGTCATCAGTATCATAATCTGTAATATTAAGGAAATCATGAGATATAGCACTGCGAAGAGACGATTCTGGCAAGACCAAGTTATAGTAAACTGCTTCTATCCTGACATACCTCTCTAGATTCCTCTGCATTCATACATCGTAGCATGCAGGCTCGTCGATTCTTTCAACTTCGAATGTCACCACCTTTTAGAATTTGATTATTTTGGTCATACCGTGCTTTCCTTGGTCTTCCGCGGCTTATCTTTCCACTCACACTGCTTGTAGTTATACAACATTTTAACTGTTATTCTCTCGTCGATTCATTCCATATATCCAAACAATCTCAGGGATCCTTTTTTAATTTTATTTATGATGCAATCATCTGCCTTACGTTTCTTCTTTATTTCAATTTTTTCTCAGTGATCTCATTTCTACGGCATTGTCCTACTTGCATCCTTCTTTTGTCGTCTCCAAGCTTCACTTCCATACATAAGGTTGGCACTAGAACTTCGTGTAATGTGATGAAATGTAATGCAATGCCGCCATCTTTGCTTCTTCTTCTGCTTCTTCTTCCTTGTTGAAGACCTATGTGGTCTGTTCTCCAGAGTGTTGCTCCTCCTGTGAGGTAGATTCCCAGCTGTCCTTCCATCTTTTAGGAGGTCTTTCACGAGGATTATGCAAGGGGAGTCTGGTGGTGTCCAAGTGAACATGACCGTACCAGTCCCTTTTTAGCTGTTGGCCGCATCTTATAATATCCTCAATCTCACATATCTCTCTTATTCTGGTGTTTCTCACGCGATCTCTCAGTGTCTTGCCTGATATCGCCCTCAGTGTCGTCATTTCGGAAGTCCTCAAAGCTTGTTTGGTCCTTACTGTGTCTGCCCTTGCTTCGACGCCATATTTTATTATTGGTCTTACGCATACTTTATACATTCTATCTTACTCTTTATGGCCATGTCTCTGTTTTTCCATCTTTGCTTTAGTGGATATATTTACGAGTATATTTGAAGTGATTTTGAGAGCGTCATTTATTTTTTTCCCAACACAGACCCTTCTTTAGATGACTTTCTTCATTGTTCCATCTCTATTTTTAAATAATAAGTATATTTTTGCTCTAAGCATTAGATAAGACTCGACACATCCAAGATCCTCCTAGTATTGAAATATATACCTACCTACATATCACAGTTAATCTATATCATAATTTATAATGTCACAGTGCCTAACGAGTTAAATTGTGATAATATGCCTAAACTTATCTTAAGCATTTATTATTTAAGTATTTTATAACATTTAAATTATTGACACGTATATACCATGCGTGCCTTTATATTATATATATTATCTAACACGCTACATAATTTTATTATGTACCTATACTTACCTACATAATAATCACAAATAATATCTGTAATAACGCTAGTATATAGATAATATTAGTAAATGCGTTTAAAGCATTTCTAAAATGCTTTATACAATCTTGGAATCAATCCTGTTGCCTATTATGATTGATGCATGCATGCGATATGATCTGATAAAGAATGTAAATAAGTCGAAGGTAATGAATGATTTTCGAAAAAGTTAGCGTGAATGGAAAAAATCTGGAACAAGTTTGTATGTATATTTGGGAAGTATGTTTACAGAGGGTGGGTGAGTGGAGATGGATATTGAAAGAAGGATTGGAGCAGGCAAAAAAGTAGATGGTGCGTTTAAGTTGTCATTGCAAATAAAAGTTTATCCTAAAATGGTAGGGCACAGTGTTGTTCTTGTGCTGACCCTTAAGCGAAGCATAGAACCGCCAAAAGAAGGATGAAAGTACTGAAATCGAATGTTAAGTGTACGCTACGCGAGAAGTCGGATAAATCGACGTGTGTGCATGTAGCGGTATATGAATGTTGAGAAAGCGAGAGAAGTATGCCAGGAAAGAACAGTGTATTGGTACGTTCTTTAAGCGTACCTACCCTTTAGTTAGTTAGTTAGTTTGAAAGCACTTTTCTTTACTAATATCTTTGTCACAATAAAATTGTAAATATATAATTTTGTAATGCAAAACATAATATGTATGTATTTAAAAACAATAAAGTAAATACTTACGAAATAACAATTTTTTTAATTTTATTTTCCTGAATACCAATAATCCCGATTTATCTCGCATTCTACTACAACAAAGCTATAAAATAATAACTAACCATTAAAAGTTAAATATTAGTCCAGGTCACCCCCAACCCTACCCTCGCTGATTGACTAATTAATAATAATAATAATAATATTAATATTAAACAATTATAATAGTTACTAATGATAACAATAATTTTATTTATCATTATCATTAACCTAATCATTATCATTTTTTAATATTATTATTATCCTTGCTTAAGGGTAGTAAATTATGAAATGTGTCGAGAATTAAACGCTTATCGATTTACGCAATTGAGGTAATTAAAATGTCTTAAACAATAATTAAGAAGCAATACGATACCTACTATTGTTTCTTGAACGATGGTGTAAAACTCCATATTAAATTATTAATACGAATGGAAATGCCTGTTTTATAGAGGTTCTGTTTTATTTTATGTGAATAAGGAATATAAAGGCACTTGTTAATGCCTTAGCAAAACTAAATATGTCTTTTCTTGGATTCTTTGAGAACTCCGTTATCTTGGAGGCTATCCATTTTTATGTTCCAGATGGTTATCTTCGACAGCGTCAGCACAGACTGTTTTATATCCCAGCATGCAGAACCAACCTGCCTCTGGTGATGCCGGTGGGGAGAGCAATCAAACTGCTGAACATGATCGCTTCGGAGATCGACGTCTTTCATATTCGTGAAAGTGCGTTCAGAAGACAAATACTCTTGACTTTGGAGAATATCTTGTATTCCTAATCTCGAACCATCTCTCATGCGTTCCTGGTATTATATATTTTTATATTTTACCTGTTCTCAATAGATGCCTTAAACTAAAATTGTTGTTTGTAATATCTTTTGAGAAAATAAATTGATTTGATTAATTTGATTGATTGATTGATTTCCCATAAATCATAATAAAACTTCAAGATAATGTCACATATAAAAATGGATTTTGTTCTCCGAAAACACAAGCGAAGATTTATAAATGAGATAAATGAGATTTGATTTACATCGTTAAATAATATTAAATAATTGCATAGGAATATATGGTATATAGATGCATATCATTGGCGTTAATTACAACAAGGATGCGTGTGGAAAGAGCTACCGACTACGCAAAAGCGGGAGATCGGGGGATAGTCGAGTGCGAGTTAACAAACTTCTCGGGTCCCGACATCAATTTGTCAATGAATTCGGTGCAGAACACAATGGAATGGCTTTATGCTTTATACAGCTCACAA
Source organism: Lepidostoma basale (assembly GCA_022606425.2). Lineage (NCBI taxonomy): Eukaryota > Metazoa > Arthropoda > Insecta > Trichoptera > Lepidostomatidae > Lepidostoma > Lepidostoma basale. Next base: position 117,083 of record JAHDVF020000848.1, on the reverse strand, counting down.
AGCAAAAGGAAACCGAAGGGTATTTACAGGAGTTAACAATAAATGCTTAAAAGTTGGAGATTACCGGAGATGTAATAATTTGCAAAGCCCAGATATGGGAGATTCGGGATTACGACGCCAGCTGGTGCATGCCGTCCTACTCTCGCTCATCCCAAATAACTCCAACAACAAAGGACGTGACTACATTTAGACTCCCTTTCTGATTTTTTTTAATTGCAGGGGTGCCCCGTGAACTAAACTAACTAAATAAATAACTAACAATCTATGAAATTTAATTGTATCTCAATAGAGACGAAGATGCAAACTGGAAACTGAATATAGTTGATCAAGGTGTTTACAGGACTTATGACCTGTCATTGGTTGGGTTAAGCGCACGCTTTATGTAATTACAACCCACCCCATTCCACCTATTTCTTTATGACCATGTAAGACAAATTTTGCATCTTCGTCTCTATTGAGGTACAATTAAATTTCATGAATTAATCACCCACCATGGGTGAAAATCCAGTATTCGTATACAAGTATAAGTATACATTCACAAAAAAAACTAACAATCTACCCTGTGAAGTAATGGACCGCCACACTGTTCTTTTCTGGCGTACTTCTCTCGATTACTCAACTTCATATTATACATCGTGTCATGCACCCACGTCGATTTCTCCAACTCCTAACGTGGCCGACGTTTAATAACTGCCACATTCTTCCTCTATTTCTAGTTCCGTTTACATCGTTTACATATACTCTCTTTCTTCATTCATTATGTCCATGAATCTAAACCATGAATGATCATTGTATTATTTTGTTCATAATGCATATAGAACGAAGCTGCATACTTAGTTTGATTTTTTTTTATATTAACTATATTTTTACTCCACAATTCCATCCAGGCACTGCTTCTCTTCTCTTCCTCTCGGAATCATTTTTTTTTAATAATAAGACTAATCCCATCATACTTTACAATGGCAACCCTAACTAGTCTTCCATTCCCTGACCATGAACACTATAGGACTTTAGAATAAACCCTATATCCTCCCTCGCCCTCTTCGGAGTCGTACTCCGGGTCACATGAAGGCAGAAAGAATGGATTGTCACACTTTAACCGATGCGGTACTCCATCCTTCTCTTTCGCCCCGCAGGAGACGCGGTGTGATGGGTTGCGAACCTCATCGCAACCAATTGTCCAACATTCTCAAAATAAATCTAAAACAAAGATCAGGTGGGGCAGACAAAGCAGAAGGAACTGGCATGCGCACGCGAAACAGACTAATGGTCTATAAGGAAAAGAAGAAGAAGGAATCTCTGTGTTAACGCCTAAAATTTATAAATAAATATTCATCACGCGCCCGCCATGGACGTGTCCTCACTTATGTATTGACGTCAACATTATTATCTGTTAGGGGCATTCAACTGGGTTTAAGCCTGCCCGCCATATTATCCCAGATTTTATTATCATTTGGGCCTTTGTATACGCTTTAATAGAGTGCATTTTCAGTATATAGAGTCGACAAAAGGTTTTAGAGGCAAAAGTTGGAATTTAGTTATTTGTGCGTGAACATCGCGGATCGGGGCCCGCAATGTATTCTAAAAAAATTATGTACCTACCTATTCGTAACACATGAATTTTGAACCTACCGTGAATTTTATGTATGGACACCATAGTCGAACTGTCTATAATTATACCAACCGTGAATTTTAACACATATAGTACAGTAGGTAATTTTATATCTAGACACCATTTCATGACATTAGAACTAGACAAAGAACGCGAAATTGTCATTCCGTTGTAACACGTCGTCAAAAATAAACACTCCGCGCATCACGATACTGTATAATTACCACACATCGTCACCTGAGAGTAAGAGGGTTCCAACTAACAATATTTCACATTTGGCTTTTTTTGTGAAAAGGGTTCTTACTAACCTTATCTATACGTACAATTAAAAAAAAAAACATGTAATAGTATCGTCATTTTGATGATACGAAAAGAATCCTGATCATTCAAAACACACGATTCACTGAAGAAGGATTCATTTACACTTAGAACTTTATTATTCCAACTGTCGCCAGAAAATTTACACGCTTCTCGGTAAAAGAGTTTCATCTGCTTCAGACACCGCTCTACATTCAAACACCGTGTCATGCACGCACGTCGATTTCCCTTTTATTCCAAGATACACACCCAAAACCAACAAAACATTGACTTCATTTGTCTCAGCTTTTTACTTCTGACAGTTGGAACCTTCTTACTCTCATTTGCAATTAATCGCTGACAGTAGAGAAAATTTGCAAGTCTTAGTGTCAAGGATGTATGAGGCATGCAAAAAGAGTGACCTGGTGATGAATGTGTCTAAATCTAAAGTGATGATTTTCGAGAAAGAATAATGTATGACGATTTGAGAAATTGGAGAAAGTTACCGAATTTACGTATCTGGGAAGCATGTTTACAAGAGAAAAAAATGGAGAAAGCCATCGAAAGAAGGGCTGGTGCTGGAAATAAAATAAATGGCGCACTCAATGGCCCCACGCCATCCCTCTCGGTCTTTCGCCAGTGTTTTCCAGGTCTTTCCCCGCAGTCCGCACAATATCATCACTCCACCTGGTGGGCTATCCCTTTACACTTCTCTGACCCAACCTTGGCCTTCATTCAGTAACCTTCTGGCTCCATCTTCCATCATCCCGTCGACACACATGTCCAGCCCGTTTGCCGCTTCATCCTCGCAGTGCGTACCCCTATACCGGTGACCCTGGTGCGTCTACTAATCTCCACGTTGGTTATAGGATTTCTAAGTTAGATACCTACACAACATGAATCTTTCCATGGTCCGTTGTGTAATAAGTGCAAGTTACACAGAAACTTGTATAAAGAATATTTATTATTGAATTATACTACGGCAATTGCATCGCTGTACCTACTGGGGAAGCACTGCTGCTAGAGAAAACGGTGATCATATAACTTTGTTTGAATAAAGGTGTTGAAGAGAGCTTCGTAATGCTCCCGCGGTTGTTTAATTTATATACTGATAAGTACATAATACCAACGGCCTGGAAGGATTGAATGCTGGCGCCAAAATAAGTGAATGCCAAAATATATAAAAACTCGTATTCTGTACCCGGATAACTGCTAAGAGAAGTATATAAATTGAGAAGAAGAAACATTTTATGTGATAAATCTTTATGCGATTTAAGTAAGCGATACTTTTTTAAACAAAATTAACATGTACAACTTTTACAAACTGCGTTTCCAGCCATATTATCATTGAAGATGTGAACAGTAATTACTAGAAAATACAATAATCTTTTAATTCAGACGTTTACGCGGTGAAATAATACCACATGTTTTCGTCAATATTAAATATTTAAATAACTAACTAACCATCACGCCGTCTCCCCGAAAGGGTAGGCAGAAAGAATGGACTGTCACACTACTCGATACTGACACACGTATCTTTCCTCCACGTTCATATAGCGAGTCATAAACGCACGTTAATTCTTCCGACTTCTAACATGGCAGACCTTTAAAATTTTTACTGATGCGGCACTCCATCCTTCTCTTTTCGCTCCGCGGGAGACGCGGTGTGATGGGTTGCGAACCTCATCGCCACCAATAGGCATCTCCCGCGCACACTAATTGAAATAATTACTTAAATAATTAAATAATAATTAAATAAAACGATGTTTTTTAAACTAATTCCACTTTTGTCTTTATTTCGACAGCGACCGGTTTCGCCAGGCTTGCTGGCATCCATAGACTGGGCCAGACCAGTCTGTCGATGCCAGTGAGCCTGGCGAAACCGGTCGCTGTCGAAATAAAGACAAAAGTCGAAGTAGTTAAAAAACATCGTTTTATTTAATTATTATTTAAAATGAACATCCATCAAGAGATTTCAATAAAATCATATGATTATATAAAATATTTACATGAGTTGTCGTTCCGTTCAATAATTTTTCAAGCATCGTTACAGATTGAACGTTTTTTTTAATTTTTTTTTTTTTAAACGAGATTAAAATTACTTTCTTTTTAGGATTTAACTATTATTGGTGAAGTAATATTTACGAAACTCTTATTTTACAAATACTCAAAATATTTATTGTACACGTATGACATAATATACAACAACAACAAACATCACGCGGTTTCTCGGTAAGCAGAAAGAATGGACCGCCACACTACTCGATACTGACACACGTATCTTTCCTCCACGTTCATATAGCGAGTCTAAAACGCACGTTAATTCTTCCGACTTCTAACATGGCAGACCTTTAAAATTTTAATAATTTGATCATTCCAAGTTTTCCCACGACCCCATTTTACCTTTAAATTATGAAAGGATCGCTGCGATGGTTCGGACATATGGAACACCTGGGTGGAGAAAGAATAGTTAAGAAAGTATACGTTAATGATGTAAATGAAGTAAGGAGTCGAGGCAGACTGAGGAAAACATGGCATGACCAAATTAATCAAATTTTAAAGGTTGGTCATGTTAGAAGTCGGAGGAATCGACGTGCGTGTATGACTCGTTGTATGAATGTGGAGGAAGCTAGAGAGGTTTGCCAGGATAGAGTAGAGTGGCGGTTCATTCTCTCTGCCTACCCCTGCGGGGAAACGGCGTGATGGTTTGTTTGTTTGTTTCATTGTAAATAATGATTTTAAATAAAAACATAAATATTCCATATTAACATGTACAATGCATAGTTTTATTACACTTGATTTTTAGTTTCGACCGGTTTCAGCAGCTCGCTGCTATTTTCTGGATGACCATCATCTTCTGGATGTTGACCTAAAGATGGCAGCGAGCTACCGAAACCAATCGATTCTAAAAATCAAGTGGAATAAAACTAAATACATATTATAGAGTTTTTTTTAATATTATTATTGGTATTCATTATGTTTTGATACCTACTCTATTTAAAATGTGTAAAAAAAAAGCAAAAAGGTTTCAAGAAAAAATATTGATTTAGGTACTAAAGTTAGAGCCATCTGTTGTAAATTTGTCAAATCAAAAAAATCGATGTTAAATGATATCTACTTTTTGCTGAGTGCTTTGGTTTGCATTATTATAATAATTATTATTATTATTTTGTTGAATCGCGAGCCAAATCGATGTAAAGGGTATAGCTATCATAATGTTTCTCGTGACATGTGATAGGTAGCTACTCTTTCGCCATTTTTTGTCACGTGAATTCTCCACCAGACCAAAGACAGTGTAACAATCACACTGCCATTGCTGGGAATCGAACCCAGGACCTTCGGCTTGGCAGTCAAAGCACTTATCACTCGGCCACAAGGGTCCTCTATTATAGCTATCTCTGTTCAAAATAAACAAATGCAATCATAACTGTTGGCTTACCACCCATCATCCCATTTCGTGGATGGACTACCATTAGGTATATTTTATTCTGAAATTTCTTAATTTGTCTCATCCATAGAGCGCGTCACAAAGTAAGTAGATCACCTATAATGATCTACAGCATAGAATCTAAAGCCAGTGCTGTCAGAATCAAAAACTACCAGCATTTGTAGACATTTAATAATGTCTTAGAAAGGCGAAACATGTCATTCCCATAAACTGTAATAAACTAACTAATTAACTAACCATCATGTCGTTTCGCCAGAGGGGTAAGTAGAGAGGATGGACTGCCACATTTTTCTATTCTGACATAACTCTCACGGATCTTCTACATTCATACATCATGACATGCACACACATCAATTTTTCCTACTTCGAACATGGCCACCTATCAGCAATTGATTGATTTGGTCATGCCAATTTCCTTGTTCTTCCTCAAATTCTATTTCCATTCACACTAATTGTACATATCTTTTAACCATTCTTCCCTCATCCATTCGTTCCATATGTCCAAACCACTTTAGTGACCCTTTCTTAATTTTATTTAGGATGATTCATCCGCCTTACATTAATTTCTTACTTCATCATTAGGTATTATATCATACATTGTTTTTCCCCACATTAGTGACCTCATTCCTATGACATTTATCCTACTTTCATTCTTCTACTGCCAACTCCAAGCTTCACTTCCATACATAAGGGTCAGCACTAGAACCCTATTGTGTACTACCATTTTTGTTTCAGTCGATATATTTCTATTTGCGGTAATGACTTTGAGTGCACCATTTATTTTGTTTCCAGCTCCAACCCTTCACTGATATCTTTTTATTTTTCCATCTCTTGTAAACATGTTTCCCAGATAAATAAATTCGATAACTTGCTCTAATTTCTCACCGTTGACACTTATGTCACAATCCGTCACACATTTTTCCTTTTCAAATACCATTGAAGACTACAGGGGAAAAACAAGGAATGTCAGTTAAAATTCAAAATAAATGTAATAATGCCATCTAGCGGCATTTGTACATATCTATCCACAGTAAAATTTTCATATTCAAAAATCACGTGTGTCATCGACTATGGCCAGATAATCGATTGCTAATTGCTAATAAATATATAGGCTTTATTCTCAATTTATTCAAATTAACCTTCTACTGACATTCCTTGTTTTTCCCCTGTAGTCTTCAAATTAAGACTTCGACACGTTCATCACAATGTCACATTTTGCGTACTTCAAACATTCATGAATGTATGAAGTATGTATTAAATAGAATAAAACAAGTATAAAATAGGTGTTTTCATTCACTTAATTATTCAATGTGGGGTTTACATCATTGTTCAAGAAACAATAGAGAATTGATACCCTTATTTACAGGTGAATTCTCAGAACTCTTCATTCATTATATCGTACCTTCGGCAAGACAAGGGAACATTTGCACGTTTTGTAATTTTTCATTAGAGACATTTTCAGATTTTGAAAAATAATATTGTGTAATAACATACAAGTCCTGGTGAATTGTATGTATGAGGTATGCATGCGAAATGATCTGATGATGAATGTTAATAAGTCCAAGGTAATGATTTTTGAAAAGGAAGAAACCATGACAGTCTGCAACATTAGCGTGAATGGTGAAAATTTGGAGCAAGTAGTTGAGTTCGTGTATTTAGGTAGTATGTTTACAAGAGATGGGCGAGTGGAGAGGGATATTGAAAGAAGGGTTGGGACAGGCAACAATGTGAATGGTGCACTTAAAGTTGTCATCGCAAACAAAAACCTATCCAAAAAAGCTAGAATGGCAGTGCACAATGGTGTTCTTCTACCGACCCTTATGTATGGAAGCGAAGCATGGAACTGGCAAAAGAAGGATGAAAGTAGAATAAATGCAGTAGAAATGAGATCTCTTAGACGAATGTGTGGATATCTGTGTATGATAGAGTGTCTAATGAAAATATAAGAAGTGAATGCGGTGCGAATGATGGTGTCATGAACAAAATAATGAAAGGATCATTAAGATGGTTTGGACATATGGAAAGAATGAATAAAGAAAAAATGGTAAAAAAAAATTATGTTAACGATGTAAATGGAACCAGAAATAGAGGAAGACCGAGGAAAACTTGGCACGATCAAATAAATCAAATATTGAATGTCGGCCATGTGAGGAGTCAGAGAAATCGACGCGCATGCATGACATGATGTATGAATGTTGAGGAAGCGAGAGAAATATGTCAGGAGAGAAAAGTGTGGCAGTCCATTCTTTCTGTCTACCCCTTCGGAGAGACAGCGTGATGGTTAGTTAGTTAGTTAGTTATCTTGTGTTATTCTGGCTATCTGGCAAAATGAGACTGAACTTAATGAGTGACTTTGTTCCTCCAGATAATGGGATAGGATGGGATCCTTTCCCATCCTATCTTAAAATACATTGATATACTTAACTCATTTTGAGAATTTTTTAAATTATGCCCTTGTCTTACCGAAGGTGCAGTATCACCATTGGAGCTTATATTCCTGCAGCACTCTGGCGTTTTTATTGGTCTTAGGGTAATCACAGCCCATTATTGATGTCATGCTACTCAGATTTATATTCTTCTATCATAAATTCATACATTCACAGCATATCTAAATATTCACCTCCTGCATTAGCACAATCCAATCAACATTCCTTCCAGACCAGTTCAAATGTTCCTGCAGGTTCTCTTTTGTGTCATGTTACATCAATTGGATGCTTAGAGTAACTGTACCTAATGTTAAATATCATTGAAGGACCACCTTTAACTCAGTCCAGTTGCTTCCCCTTCCATTCGCAGACGGCTGGTCAAGTGTGCTTTGAGTGATGCAGTCAAGATTCTACCTTAACTTGGATCTCCTGACATACAGAGGATCACCTCTCATGGCTATTCCTCTTATGCAAAATAAGTCTGATGTAAGCGTTGTTGGTTTATGTTAAAAAAGTCCCTCTTATTTTCGGCCAGAGCTGCTTGATGAAAAACCACTTGTTGGCATTGTAGAGTACAATAGGACATATATTATTTTAGAGAAGAGGTTATTTTCAGAGGAGAAGAGTTGAAGATAGCATCCTGCACAAGGTCACTTTGTTTGGTACAGTCCATTGTGGGCCATTCTCAGATATTTCTTCATTTCAAATTTTTATTTTTGGGGACCTGATCTTGATGGTTCCAAAATAAAACAAGTTAAATGAATGTATATATTTATGTAAGCTTTACGCCCGCTAATGGGCTGACGTTATGCAAGCAAAAGAGATCATGTTGTGAACAACTAACAATAATTTTTCTAAATAACCGGAATTATAAAAATGTAAAGATTAAATTCTACGAAGGAAAAATCATACATTCATAGTCATAAATATAAATTCATAAATATAAAGTCGTAAATATAAATATATATTTTATATATATAGAGAGTACATATTAAATAAATAATGAATTATTATAATGCTGCAACTTATTTTGATATGAAGCTCGTTCTTCACTTCTTGCGGAATGCCAACAGGCAGAGCAGAGAGAATGATATCGGTAGAGGGTCAGTCTCCTCATCAGGCTCGCCGTTGTTGGCCTGTCCGTTGTTCTGGGGGGGCGCTGCAGGCCCATTCCTAGCTCGTCTCGGTGCCGCTCGGCGCGGATTGATTGGAACCCGGAACCGATTTGGAAATTGCAAAAAGTTTGGGAACTGCAACAGGCTCGGCAGCGGCAAGAAGCTCGGGTTTTGCATCTGGTCCGTAATTTGCAAGTTGCCCGGCAGCATTGGCATATAGGAAAATTGGCACGGCATGTTCAATGCATACTTCTTTGCATTTCGGAGAGGGAAACGCGGAATGCGCACAGGCTTCCGCGCACGCACAGGCGTACGTGTGCGTACCGGCGTTTGCTTGCGAGCCAGCTCCGGCTTGCTCTCGGGACGAAATGCCGGAGAGAGAGAATGGTAGCGGGAACGGCTAGTGATGACCCCCGCTGAGATCATGGTCGGCGTGGACCTAGCCCTGGAGAATCGGCGCACCTGCATGTCTAGCTCGTCAGGCGACTGCTACACGCAAGATACGGAGTAGCGCCGAACAGGCGATTTGCTCGCTTTGCAGTGGAACAATCTGAAAATTATGATCACAAAAAGTAGTTCATTTTGTTAAGAAATAAACCACTTCAATTCAATTACTGTGCGATATATAATGCATTCCGCTCATACAAATAATCAAGAGAGAAAGAGATATTGCGCTTGCACTATCTCCTTCACGCGCAAACAATTAAGTAGATAATTTTGGTTTTTAAATAATTAATTATGGATGGTCACATTTCTTATTAGCATTTAAAAAAAACATAATAGCAGAGGGTTAATACAATCAGAAATTTACATAAACCCCTGTACAACACTGCCCTTTTACTATTTAATCTAGAAAAAGGGGTTAAGACATTTTTTTATTTTAGTAGGTTAGGTAATTCAGAATGTTCAACATATATAATATTATTGTGGAAAAAGAAATTGGCTAAGCAAAACTGGTAAAAATGGAATAAATCAATTTGATTCTAATTAGAACGACAGCCATGAAGGGCTAAGCTTGACTAAAAATAAATATATGGTGAAAAGTTTGAAAATTTTAAAAAAAAATGCAAAATTATCTATCTCAATACCAGGAAATGAACAGATGGTTTGAAAAGAACAAAAAAATCCAATTATAAAAGAATTCAAAGAGGGAAGATTTGAAAAATTAAAAAAGGATTTTCTAAGAACCCAGGGATGATCAGTGTTAAGTCACTAAGAAGGGATCAAGGTTTCGCAAAATGTAACCAATTAAATATTCTAAGCAGGTAATCGCTTTTGTTGTTTGTCGCAAATCAGTACATAGAATTTTATACGCTTTAAAGATTTAAATTAATCGCTTTTTCTTTCTAATAAGACAATTTTTTTTTTAACACATTTTATAAAAATTAAATTATATCGCATTGTCAATTAATTAAAATAAAAACAGTTCTTGAATATACGCTGCTTTTGTTTAATGATAATTTCGAAGCAATAAAATAAAAATATATATCTCATTGTGATTAAGAAATTGAAAAGTACACTTATTTCTTAATAATAAATACGATTTCGCATGTGAGATTGATCAAAATGTACAAATAATATGAATGAATGATAAAATGTTTTATCTTTTGGGAATTTTTTTAATTAATTTAAAGAATGAAAGAACTATCTCAAAGTAAGCACAAAAAGTCTCATTATAAATGCAAAGAGAACATTATTATATCCTCAGGAATCCTGCACTGGATGCACTTTGTATGCCCAGCAATCTGTTGTCTGTTTTCTCTGCCAAAGAAATATTGTTGTGTTATTGTTTAAAAGAAATTATTCTAGACAAAGGAGGGAGATTCGCTTCTATACAATAAGTCTGATTAAAAGTATAAGTGGGTGAATTAAAAATGAATGATATATTGTCTCATACGAAAATCAATACATCACCAGACATCCTGCAATGGATGCATTTTGTATGCGTCGTAATTATTGCAATCTCTAATCTGGTATACTTTTACAGCTAAGGTTTATAAATACATAAAGTCACTACTCGTATGGCATAAGGGGAGATTAAAATTTCTAGGTGAATTCGTTTCTTAAATTTACTAGGATTCTTTGTTTAAAAAACTCCGTGATTTTACCATTTGTAAGAATGAATAGCGCCTTAGTGAAAATTTGATTTCTCTCAAAAACCGATTGACATAAACTATAATGTTGATTAACTACGCGCAATAGAACCTGTGAAACGAAAATGAAAAGAAACGGCGTAACTTACCAGCTGACTTTGCCTTTAAATACCGTCTGGGACGAGCAGAAGTGCCCTGCGTGCAGACCCGCCGAAGAGCGCTCCGTATAATAAATCAATACTTCCTACCCACCACCCACCACCCTGCTGGCTGACACCTACGAGCTACGAAGTTTCACGAAGTGTCAAATCGTAAAAAAAAAATACGCCCCCTCAAATTGACGTAAGGATACACAAAAATTAAAAAATAAATTTATATGCCGTAATGAATGGAGAAAATTTTCAGAATAGAAACTCTTAAATTTTTAATGAATTAATACATTTGAATCCTTCCATAGAAAACAGTAAACTCTTTTTAAGCAGTTGACGTAGTGTTGCCATATTATAAAAATATAGTTCATCCCTATTTTTTTTTCTATATCGCAGATATATCTCGATTTAATGCTTTATATTATTACAATATAGATTGGCAATAGTTAGCAACAAGAAAATAACATATCGCACGTTGAAAACAAAAGTGACAATATACAAAAATCTAAATTTTTCAGAACGGTCATTTAAAGTTTTTCCTGCTTATTAACCTAATTAAAATCAACTAGATTCTGATGGAATAATATCTAAACTTATATATAAAACAACAACATTAGATATATTTCTACTCACGGTCATGTTATTGACCTCACAAAAACTTTAAATGACCGTACTGAAAAATTGAGATTTTTGTATAGTGTCACTTTTGTTTTCAACGTGCGATATTACGAATTTGACCGGTATGGAAAGAACATTAACTGAGAAAAGCGAAAGTACGTTGACTTTGCGGACATTCGTGCACCGCATTGGGAGCTGCCGGCCTCGGCATGCGAGGGCAATGGAGCTGTTGCACTGCCGCCATTTAACAAGGAAATAGAGGAGCTGGTCTCCGGTACACCAACCTCCGCGCCCGGCGTTCCCTGTGGCGCGGAAACGAAAGCAAATGCTGTTTTCGCCAATGCTCGAAGCCTGATTCCGTGCAAACGAATCGCCGCCATCATCATAAAGAAGAATTGAGAATGCCACCCGCCAACCAAATTAGGATGATTGTATTATGATATTTTTTCTAACCGAACGCGAATGTTTATTTTTAGATTTTCACATTTAAAACACGTCTGAATAATAATTACATCTCGAAAGTGGCGCACTAAAAATGAACAAATGATAATTATTATTATACCACGTGACCATGCAATTTCTGTTAACGTATTATATTTAATATGTAATCTTAATCTTACGCCATAAATACACGAAATGCTATTTTAAAACCACTTATTCATCAATCATTACTGCTTGAATCTAAATATCTTGGAATATGATAAAACACATGGGAAGTACTTTGAATAGCGCACCAGTTTTTTTTAATACAATACATATTTTGAAAATTTAAAAATATTTGAGATAGGCACCATTTATGATATGATGTTATTGAAATCAAGATTTTTTATTAGATAGGGCACCCCGAATTTATATATGCTCATTCACTGAAACAAGAAAAAAAATCATGTTGATTTTAGTGAAAAATAATTACAGTTTAATAATTCCTTGACAATTTTTCAATCCATTTCGGATAAATCAGGATTTTTCAACTGACTATGAAATGAATATATAGAAAAACCTTATTAAAAATTAAAAACCTTATTAATTACAAACAAAATGGAGTATTATGAATCATGATCATGAACAAGGAAGTGGTTATTTCATTTCCTTTACCAACATTTTCATATTCATCATGGTTGTAGTTATTAGTGGAGTATATGATTATTTTCTCGAATTGTAGATTAAGTAGTTGAGGGGAAGTATAATGTATGAATGTAGAGAAAGTTCGAGATGTTTGTCAAGATAGAGCAGTGTGGCAGTCCATCCTCTCTGCCTCCCCCTTCGGAGGAAAATCGTGATGGTTAGTTACTTATTTAACACTGAAATGTCGAGGATCCAAAGAATAAATATTACGTTTAAAGTAAAGGCAAATTGTACTGGATGGATTCGCAGATGGGTTATGTTATTAACTTCTGTAATATACATGATATAAAATATGGTTTATAAGTAAGCGTTAATTGAAATTTTTAAGTATAACACATAGATATTGACGACATGCTAAACAATGGATTAGTTAAAAGTTTAGATGTCGTGCAATGGGGTATTTGCACTAAGGAGGGATATGTTTCTTTTGTCGGATTTTTTCAAGGACATTCTAATAATTTGCCAAAAATCAATATTAGTATGATGCAGTTATTTTATGAGCAAAACGGATTTTTTTTAATACTGAATATCGTGGTGTTTGATCTAAAGCTATTTTTTTATTCGTTAAATTTCAGTATGGCTTTTTTCTTTGATGAGTATTGGTTTTGGCGGCAACCGATATTTAAAAACTATTATATGTTTTTATTAATTTACTAAGATTAATATTTTTATAATTACAATTCTTAACTAACTAACTAACCATCACGCTGTTTCTCCAGAGGGATAGGCAGGGAGGATGGACCGCCATACTGGTCTGTTCTGACATACCTTTCGAGATTCCTCCATGTTCATACATCGTAACATGTACGCTCGTCGATTTTCTCCGACTTCGAATATGGCTGCCTTTTAGTATTTGATTAATTTGGTCATGCCTTTCTTGGTCTTCTACGGTCTTCTCTTCCCACTCACACCACTTGTATGTATACAACATTTTAACAATTTTTCTCTCACTTCAGGGACATGTCCAATTCATTTCAGGGATCCTTTAATTTTACTTATGATGCAATCATCTGCCTAACGTTTCTTCCTTATTTCGTCTTTAGGTATTCTATCATATATCGTTTCCCGCACATTCTTCTCAGTGATTTGCAACAATAATCTTAACAATTTGTAATAATAATAATCATCCAACTGTTACGGTCGCTTGCCGATGCTTGGCATGAGTCTGGAGGCAGTATAACTTTTTGTTCTGTGATGCACCTTATTATTGTATAAATTGATGCAAGGCGAGGGCGCTGCACTACATTTTGGTGTGGCCAGATTATAATTTTTCCCAAATTGCTAGTAATTCGTATTTTTACACAAAATATTTAATTGAGATTATGTAAAAATACTAGAAAGAAGATTTTAAATTCCGAATTATTCTAATAAATAATTTTCATCAATCGCTTACAGCATGGAAGATCTACAAGTCATAGTAACAAGAATGTACGGAGTTTGCAATAAATGTGACCTTGTTATGAACGTGTCTAAGTCTAAAGCATTTGAAATTAAATAATGCATGATGGATTGTGACATAAGTGCAAACGGCGAAATTAGAGCTAGTTACTGAATTTATTTATCTGGGAAACATGTTTATAAAAGATGGAAACATGGAGAAAGATATCGAAAGAAGGGTTGGAGCTGGAAACAAAATAAATGGTGCACTCAAAGCCATCACTGCAAATAGAAACTTATATCCCTACCTCTCCCGGGAAACGGCGTGATTGTTAGTTAGTTAACAATTTTCGCAGTAGCAATCGATATATAAAGTTGATAAAACAGTATTTTAATTCATAAAAAATTCACAAAAACTTGAATTATTTTATTTAAACTAATATTTATACGATAACAGAACTCAATACCAAACATAAAATCATCTAAATAACAGTCGACATACTTCTAAGTGATTTTTTTAAAGTATCACGAATTCCTTGAAAATTTAATTCGTTTTTAAAATGATTTTACAACTATAAAAGAAACATATTTTTCTGAAAATACAAAATTGCTGACTTTTTTTGTCTAACAGCACAGCGAAAAAAATCATCAAATGAATTTTCTATTGTCTTTTTCTGTCCTTTCCAGTTGTGCTAATTTTCATCAAAGAACTCTCAGATGCATTTCCCTCGGCAACACTTCTCTGTCCGAAAGTTAAGAAACGAATCAATAAAACATTTAATTACACTACTCGTGTACCGGGAATTTAATTTCCACGTATAAAAACACCTTGTCAGAAATGCGCGTATTGGTGAAAACCAATACGCGCATTGCCTTTTTAAATTAAATTAATGGCGCCATTATTCTCTGCACTTATTCATAAAAAAAAAACTTCGCTCTGAGTCTATATTAAACTGCTTTTTATAACTTTGGACATTGTTAGTCTCAAATTAATAAAGAAAACTAAATTAAAATCTGTCAGAACGAGTCCATAGATAAAAACTCTATGTGTTTAGTTCGTGATTGCGTCACCGCCAACTTATGTTTGTCGGGCTTTGTTTCTAATGTCATTTCCTATACGTTTTTCTGTGCATATCGTGCTATTGCGACTTGATTGACGTTCAAAGATGGAAAATCCTAGAATTGTAAAATTGAAAATATTGATTATAGGAGACAGTGCTGTTGGTAAATCAAGGTAAAGCAATACAATCTATGCTCCAGCTATTTTATTCTATTACGCTATAAATAACTCATTACAACTTCTGGACGTGAGATAGAATCACGCCGTATTTTTAATTTATGTACAATTTTAATACATAAATACAATCGCTAAAATAAGAGACACTTTAAAAACATATTGGAATAAATAAATAAAAACTACTCCGACAGTCCTCACAATTTTCCCACTTTGGCAGCCATTATGTTTATATTGCACATAAACATATATTTTCTTCTTCGATGGCTCTACAGCTTGTATCGAGCCTTGGCCTTCATCAGTCCTCGCCTGCAAGGACTTCTGTCACCTGCTATGGCCTTCCAGTCTCTCATTTGCGGTAGTCGTGCAGCGTATTTCCTCATCTCATCCTCATAGTCTCGGAGTCTAGGCCTACCGATCCTTCTACTTCCACCCAGACTACCCTCGAGGATTCTCTTTGGTGCCCGAGACGATGGCATTGTCTCCAACATCTCAGTCTATCTAGTATGTATACATACATATTGTAATGTATTTTGATTCATCTCGGGTGTCCCAAATCGTGGATGAAGCTAATCTTTGAAACTTTAAACCACACATTTTTTTAATATCCAAATTCATTAAATCCAAATTCCTTTAAGATAATTGCACATCTGCTGTAAGCATTTTGTTTAACACGCCTTTATTCAAGAGCAGTGTCCCTGCTTATCTGTAGTCTTTAAATAGCCCTCTCTGATCTGAGAACCGCCAGATCATCTCACAGAGCCTAACAGTAACCTTTAAATATACGAGACGAGAAGAAAATACCAAAGTTTTATCAGTGACAAAAAATATTAATTCAACCTCTTATTATTCCGAGAGAAGGCTAAACTGTCATCGAACCACGATAACATCATCATAATGAAGAGGTCCATGACAATATATCAGATAAATATTATTTTATTATTCTCATAGATGTACTGTGTTGGTATTTTTCTTCCATCCGTGGTATTCAATGCGGATTCTAAAATTTGTATTAAAAAATCACGCACAAATTAAAACTGCTAGCGATTTATTCAATATTAGGGTTCGAGGTCAAAGATTTGTGGGTTTAAAGGTCTAATCCGGTGGTGGTCTAAGGGACAGAATGCTCGACTCGTGATGCAGGGGACGTGGGTTCAAGCCTAGAAATGACAAGATACCTTCTTCATAATAATGAATGCTGATATTCTTAGTGTTAGTTAGTCTGAAAAATCTTATATAAGTCACTGATATAATACTATTTTGTCTAACAACACAACCCAAGCCATCACGCCGTTTCTCCGCAGGGGTAGGCAGAGAGAATTGACTGCCACACTACTCTATCCTGACACCTCTCTAGTTTCCTCCATACACAATCCAAAATATAACACAAATCATACACGCACGTCGATTATTCCAAATTCTAACATGACAAACCTTTAAAATTTGATTAATTTGGTCAAACCATCTTTTCATCGGTCTACTTCGACTCCGTACTCCATTAACATCGTTAACATATACTTTCTTAACCATTCTTTCTCCATCCATATATCCGAACCAACGCAGAATTCCTTTCATAATTTTGTTCATAATACCTTCTTTCGCTCTACATTCCTTTCTAATATCAGCATTTGAGATTCTGTCGTACATCATTCTACCACACATTCGTCTTAGGGATCTCATCTCTACTGCATTTATTCTGCTCTCATCAATCTGAGTTCGTCTATTTTTTGAACTGGACAACTTTTGAATTATGTAAATTCTCTAAATATGCATATTGCGTTGTATGAATGTAGAGGAAGTTCGAAAGGTATGTCAGGACAAAGCAGTATGGCGGTTCTTCCTCTCACCCTACCAGTGGGGGTACTCTCATAGAAGCCCAGAAGCCCGGCTTGCGTAAGAAATTTTGAATCAAAACCACTTCTGGCTTTCAAAGGTTCAGCTCTTGTGGCTATTCCTCTTACATCTGATGGGAACATTGTTGGAAGGTGATTTGGTGGGTTGTTGGTTTATGCGGGGGCATAATTACATAGATTTGGGGGTTTTGATTCAAATTTTTTACGCAAGCCGGGCTTCTGGGCTTCTATGGGAGTACCGCCACTGCTCCCTACCCCCCCAGAGAAACGGTGTGCTGGTTAGTTAGTGTCCTATACTTCGCTGGTTGAAATCCAAATATGATGATCTGTGTACATTGCATTTAAAAAAAATTGTTTCAGTATTATGCACACATTCGTGAAAGGGAAGTCCCATCTTGATACAGAAATGACAATTGGCTCCGACTTTAGATTGAAGAATATGACGATACAAGGTAAGAGTGTCACCTTGGGCATTTGGGACACCGCTGGCTTTGAAGTGTTTAATGCCATGACTCCCAGTTTTTACAGGTGATTATCTCAGTTTTTAAATCTAGTAATCATCATTGTTTAAGTGATAATTTTGTAATAGTTCTTAGTTAACTAGTTGCAACAGATGTTTTTTAAATAATAAAGAAATGTCAATACTATTCAGAACATTTCTTTTTCAAGCGTTTGAAGAAATACTTCATGTCAGGTTGTTCAGAAAGAAATCCATTATTAATAGATTATATTTCTCAAATGTTACTTCCCATATATATTGCATACCTCGAGGAGATATGCACTTTGTAATATCTGGACTTCAATTGAAACCAACAACCTATTATTTAAATTAAACTTAGGCTAGAAGGATTCTATTAAGGAATATTTAAACTGGAAGGTTTGTAATTGACAGCTGAAGCTTTTCTATCTTCTTCTTTCTGTGTCTTGTCAGGTCTCCCTAACGTTGATCTTCACCCTTCCGTCACCCTTGAGTAGGCCTCATGGTGATGACCCGGGGAAAAATATCCAGAGTGGTATCCCCTTGCCTTCTCTGGAGGATTTTCTCTCTCTATCCGCTATGGCACTAAGTAATATGTGCCACATTGCCCGGGGTTCGCGGGGTCTTTAAAAAGACCTCTCGTGGACGCTAGAGAGTTGGACTTGATTGTAGTGTTGCTGTTGTAAATGCAACATGGCGCCTTACGTCATTTTGTAGAGGCATATTTTTCAGGAAAACATATCCCATCGTAGCCCTACTACCCTTTTGAACCCCCTTTTTTTTTAGGTTTTCTTTTTTGTTTAGTTTAGTTTTTTTTTTGGTTTTCGTTTAAAAAGGTTTTCTATAATTGCCATTGTTTATACAATAAAATTTCATTTCCAGGAATACACATGGAGCAATTTTGGTTTATAGTGTAGATAATCCAAATTCCCT
The DNA here is from genome assembly GCA_022606425.2 of Lepidostoma basale. Classification (NCBI taxonomy): domain Eukaryota; kingdom Metazoa; phylum Arthropoda; class Insecta; order Trichoptera; family Lepidostomatidae; genus Lepidostoma; species Lepidostoma basale. The sequence continues at coordinate 98,325 of JAHDVF020000848.1, read as the reverse complement.
TGTAAATTTAAATCGTTGGATCAGTGATTTACAGAAATATTCCAATAAGCCCACTATGGTTGGACTTGTTTTGGGGAACAAAATTGACAAGGTATACTTATATTTACACTTTACTATTCTTCTTGTCCTTTCATACCCCTGCGTGCATAGGACCTGAAGGATCCCTCTCCACCCAATGTCTTATGTCTTATAACACCACTTCAAGTGAATCCTGCAGCGTTCTTCTCCACTTCCTTGCTCTATCTTCTCGCCTGCAGGGGACCAGCCTAGCGTGTCCTGAATAATGTAGACTGCGTTCCACCTCGGATGTGACCAAGCCACATCATTTGCATCAAGCAACTTGTTTTCTAGTTTCCCCTTTTCCTGCCATGGGTCAAAAATAGCATTGAACATTGTAGCATTGAACATTGGATTTATTTACTCTTAATGCGTCTAGTCCAGTTATTTACAAATGTTAATTCAACATACTTTTACATAAATTCTTAACCTATTTTTGATATATTATATTATTGTCCCCTGTATTATGTTTAAAATATATTTGATCACTTTATATTGCTTCCCTGATTATGAAGACAACACCTTCGAAACATGTGGAGAGCTGTGAATAGCAATGTTTACACTAGAGAAAAAAAATCTTTTAATATTGATGAAAACATCAGTTTTTTAGTTGTCTTATTATATGGTAGTGACGAGTTTCGCCTTTACGAAAACATTAGTGTTGTTATTTGAAATTTCTTGGTACGTTCATTGTAAATAATGAAAATATTTTTTTTATCAAAATTTTCTTCATAATGCAATACATATTTAGTTTAATTCTTCTTAGGTTTACGGCTACAAGCGGTTTTTGCAGCTTGCTGTCATTTTCAAACTGGTCAAAGCCATAAACCTATGTGGAATTAAACTAAATTAATCAAAACATAAAACATTTTCATCAGTATTAAATTTGAAGAGTATTACATTATTGTTAGAAACAATAAATAAATCTTCTTCTTCGTCAGCCTTTCATCAGTCCACTGCTAGACATAGACCTCTTCTCTTCCATTTCACTCGTCTCTATCTCCTGCCAGCCGTAGCCACAAGTTCCCCCCACGGCAGCAATGTCGTCGGCCCATCTTTCTTGCGGCCTGCCGACGTTTCTCCTATTCTCCCAATAAATAAATAGATTGATTTAATTTATAATCCTTTGATTTATTTATCTAGTTTAATATAATAACTCGATTGCTTTACAGTCTAGCCACCATCAATCCATTTCCCCACTTCTGCGACCCATTTTTAGATCAGCCTCTACCTGATCCTTGTAATTAACATATATTTTTTTATAGGTATTAATTTATTAACTGTGTTCCTGAGATGTAGATGTCCGACTCCATAATACTAATTACAAATGGATATATTTTTTTCAGAGAAAATTACAAATTAGATTAATCAAGTTGTGTATCATGTACTGCGGGATTTAACGTGTCATTTTCTATGCTTGATCTTGAATTTAACACATCTAATATGCGTACATAACCAGACTTGCGAAGATTCCTAAATTGTCTTTTGATTGTAGATTATTTGCACTATTTTGTTTCCTAATTCATGTTGCATTCTGTTTGTACATCATTGAATAGTATCTCTGAGTTTATTGACATTGCGAAATATCTCATAGTGGAGCTTTCAAACACACAAATAAAATAGCATAGGCTATGGTAATAGTAGCAAAAAAAGCATTTGGCGTATTTAAGGTTTTTGTTTTTAATTAAATAGGATAGAACTGTAAGCAGGGAAGATGGAGAAAACTTCGCTAAACTACATAGGATGATGTTCATGGAGAGTAGCGCAAAGACTTTGATAGGCATTAATGAGGCTTTCGTAGAACTCACAACTAAGGTAAGAACAATTAACTTATTATATACAGAATTTATTTACATATTACGATATGAAACAAGTAATATAAAAGTGTGGCTTTCTTCTGTTGCAATATCCTCTGCTATCGCAATACAAATCTTACACTTTGGCAGAAAATTTAACTAGTTGTTGCCAGTACATTGGAATACATAGTAAATTCTTGAAAAATTTTCAGCATTTGCATACTTCGCCATTCCATACAAAGACCCTTTTCCATATAGAAACACGATTGTGTGTAGCGTTATTACGACAATAACTAACTAACAAAGCGATCACGTTGTCTCTTCTAATTCTTTCTCAGACAATTGATTTCAGTTTTCCCTCCATGCTTTGGGCCTCTGTACGCTTCTACTTTACATATTTATCATTATTATTATTTTAATATTTAAGATTCTGGAAACGCCTGGCGTTTGGGAATATGAGGTACCAACAACCCAAGAAAATATTGTTCTACATGCACAGAATAAACCATGGGGATGCTGGTGCTAAGGTAATTTTTTTACATAATTAAGACTATTAATACGAATGAAAAAACTTATGTTTTTCTAGAAGTTTTATTATATTATGACATGTTTCGCCCTTCTAAGGCATTATCATCATCAAATGCCTTAGAAGGGCGAAACATGTCATAATATAATAAAACAATATAATAAAACTTCTAGAAAAACATAAGTTTTTTCATTCGTATTAATTATTTAATATGAAGTTTTACATCATTGTTCAAAAAACAATAAATAAATTGAGACCATTGTTTAATACAATACGATTTTTTAATTTGTATAATCTAACTAGCTGACCCGACGAACTTCGTACCGCCTCAGAATCAATAAATGTTGTGTTAACTTATTAACTAAATTAAATTCACTTTTTTATTGAGTTACAATTAATTCATAAAATGAATTAAGTTCAATAAATGTGCACATTGGAATGTAATTCACGTGAAAGGATGCATTAATACTTAAAATGAATTATAAATTGTTAATTAAAAACTTTGTTTTGTGTATCACAATTGTATATTTATTTTTTCGCGACAATATATTCAACCAAAGTGGAATCTACCAGATTATTTGTAAGGATTGTGATGCCGTGTATATTGGAAAGACGGGTCGATCATTTTTGAAGAGGTTATATGAACACAAAATTTCATACAAAAACAGAAACATCTTTTCGGAAATGGCGAATCATTGTGTGAATTTTGACCATCATTTCGAAACCAAAAACACATTTTTTTTTCATATAGCAAACAATTAAAAAAATGAGAGAAATTAGAAAATTTAGAAATTTTTAAAGCAAAGACTTAAAGAAATTGAATGTTATAAATAACCTAATTCTAGCTTATTCCTCCTTAGTATATAATACATTAAAAACTTTTCCTTTATACAATCTACTACCAAAAAAATATTAATACTACCTTCCACTTTTGTCCCTTTCTTATTAATGTAATCTGCTTCCTTATGATGTTTATTGTCTTTAATATATTATTATCGTTTTTGACTTGGTATTATGTGTAATTGTCCCTTCTAATTACTGTTTTCATTATTATTATTATTATTATTATCATTCTTATTATTTTAATATTATTATTATTATTCATTTTTCCACCTTTAATATGTTCTCCTATAAATATTAACTAACCGTTCTTTTAATTAACTTTAATTAGGTACCTAACTCAACTCCAGCAAGAACTTAAAAATTATATCAAAGATTCAAATTAACATAGGAACAAATACACATAAAGGTTCGAAAAATCACAAAAATTTGACAGTTGATGTATTATTGTAACACCTGATGATGTCAACATAGGTTGACGAAACAGCTGTTTCGAAAAAATGAAAATACAATTGTGATACATAAAAGAAAGTTAACGTGAAAGTATCATAGTGTTTCGGCCAAAACAATGGACTAAAATGAATTCAGTTCAAGAAACGTGCAAAAAATCAAATATGTAATTACATTGAATTTAATGTAATTCACGTGGAAGCAAGCTCTTTCTTGTTCTTTTAGACCTTTGATCTGTTCCTGTAATGAGGCTGGCCTCTCTTGGGAGGTCGATTCCCAGCTATCCCTCCATTTCTTTGGTGGTCTTCTGGGGGGATGGTAACCGGCAGGAATCGGATGCGCCACAGCGTGTGGGATTCTTGAATTTACTTGTTGGTCTTTTTGTCCTTGAATAATATCTCCGGCAGCAACAGCATAGATTGATTTACCTACCGACCGCCAGAACCATCCTGCCTCTGGTGACACCGGTGGGAAGAGCAACAAGTCTGCTAAACGCGGTCTCCTCGGAGATCGACGTCTTTCATATTACTGAAAGTCGTTCAGAAGACAAATACATACCTGACTTTAGAGAGTATCTAGTCTTCCTAATGTCGAACCATCTCTATGGTTTATTTATTTTTTTAAATCCAAGATTTCTCTTGTACATTTTAAAATACATGAAGTACTGTCGATAAACTTTGTAAATAAATTACTGAATTTTTTTTAATTTGTGGAAATTAATGCAAAATAAGCTTGTGCTCTTCACTCACTTTTAGTTTGAGCAGCCTGTAATTTTTCAGCTTCGGTTTTATAAATTTGATGAAGGAATATTAGAACTAATAGTACATTTGGTTTCTTTCAGATTTACAACTCGCTTCCATGTCTGTATTTTAGTGGCCAGTGGAAGTTCAGCAATATTCTGGTAATGATGGCATTTGGTCGTGACTACAACTTAAATTAGATTATTCATATTTGTTTTTTTTTTTTAATAAATAATTTATTTGTGTTTAACACTAGATTTATAATAAGCATTTTCACACGTGTCAAATTCACAACAGAAATTATAGTACAGATCATATTTCCTTCCCACCACATCCTGTACGCTCACCGATTACATTATTTTTACTCACGACTTACTGCTATGAACTATGATTTTTTTTTACATTCCTTTTACGAATATTCTGAATTATTTCACCTAGACTTTTTTTTCAGTGCAACAGTATAACGCAAAGATTTATTCTTTCGTAGACTGTATTTTTAGAAGCGATAAATATAGATTATCATAATTGATAAAAGTGAACAAATTCGTCGTTCAGCACTATTTTCTTAAATCATCTTTGACAGTTGACTAATACATTTCCCAGTACATTAAAAAATATATCTAAAAATGAAGAAATGATAAAACATTAAATTTCACACATCAGTCAAATAGAAACTAACTCGATGGTTGCCACAGACGAGATATCCCGGCAAATGGCGCAGTGCTCGTATTGCCAGAGACGAGATATCTCGGAAGAACTTTTGGTGACGTATTCTTGCGCTGTATTGACTTGTATTGAAAATTTGGCAGAAACAGAACACACACTGACATCTGTTTTAGTTATCCGAAAATATTTTATCAAGTTTCCAAATACTTTTAACCGATTTATCGGTAAATTTCAAAACTGTTTGACATTGAAAATTTGAAACTTTTTTAACTTCAAGAAAAAACTATAACAGTCGATGCGAGATATAATATTTCGTAAGTAAATTATAATTTCTTTCTAACGGCCTGATGAGCACTGGGGCGTGACTCATTTGGGGCTATGAAAAGGCTAACCGTTAAAAATAAACACTATTTTTTGGTATCCCTAATACTCATTTTACTAGACGATCCTACTTTGCCAGCATAGCTTTTGTTTCATGAATAAAATAAAGGAAGTCAAAAAGTTGTGGACCAAACTACAGAAAGTGAATATTAGTTTGTTAGTAAATATTTGATTGAATATTTTTTTAATGCTTTGTTTTACCACAACACTTTAATTTACTTTATAGATCGGACATGTTTGGGGTGGTTTGCATCCTTCGGGTGTTGTGATAAAGTTATTGAATATGTATTTATATGTTTATTTACATAAAAACGTGGCAATAAATATAAGAAAAACATTTGTAAATACAGTAAGACTCCACATAACGCAAGGGATACGTTTAAGTAAAAATCACACTATGAAGGAATTGAAGTTGAAGGACTTTAGCAAGAATTCGTTGTGTACTAGTTATATGTGTTGGTGTTCTTGGATTTACATTACTATGGACAGAAATGTTTTCAGCCGACGCCACAGGACAAGAAACCGTTAAAATAGTTTTTTAATAACTGTACGTCAATTTTTTAAATTTATCTTATAAATTTTAATATATATATACGCCTAAAATTCCAAGAACTTTTCAAACAGTTTCCACAACTTTGGGCAAATTTGTAATGTGTTTTTACAAGAACAAAACATTGTTCTTTTGTATATGAATACATTTTTAATAGCATCAATAACAGCAGATTACAAATGTTAAACATTATGGTAGCTAAATTACATACAAAAAGGATACATTTAAATGTGATGTACGCAATAGGCCATCCTTTTGATAAATAATTATCCTGTTTAAAACTTATTTACCAAAAATAATTTACTCATGAAACGGTTAATACTGAATCAATCGTGCAAATAAATAAATTGCAATATTTTGTTATTGATAAATAGAATAATTTAAATAATTTTATTCAATATATGTATGCATAGTTTTGTAATTTTTTATTAATAAAGAAAATATAAATTGAAGTTGTGTTATTTGTCTTTTTCTTTTTTTATATACTTTGTATATACAACACTAACTTTAAAAATAAATTAAAATTACATTTCGGACAACTGGTCCTTCTTCAGTGATACATATTATAAAGATACATATTTAAAATTTAAAAAATTGTTTTTTGTAACTTATTAAAATATTATCTTCTTCAAGTGCCCTGTCGGGTTCCCCCAACGTTGGCGATCACCTCGGCGAACCTGTTCCTGTCCTTAGCCGCTCGGAACAGCTCCTCCCCACTTTGGATGCGGATAAAGTTTTAAAATATTATAAAGTTGTGTTATTTAAATTAATGCAGAATCTTTATAAATATAATTGTTAATAGATGATTAGTACCTAAAGAGTATATACAGACAATCGGGTAAATTAGCATGAGTAGTGAAATTTTAAACATCAGCTATATGATGAGTCGGAGAAATCGATGTGCATGCATGACACAATTTATGAATGATGAGGAAACGAGAGAAATATGTCTGGAAAAAACAGTATGGTGATCCATTCTCTCTGCTTACCACTTTGGAAGAGGGCATGATGTGATTAGTTAATTTACTATTTTAAGTTAATATAATTAAATAAATTGCAGCCTTGGGAGGGACGGAAGAGGTATTCACCAACTACTTTAATCAGACAAAAGGGGCCCTTAGCAAAGCTTCATCCTGTTTGGTGTTATTTTGAGAAAGTTTGAACCCCGAATATTTAGCCAAAGTGTTAAGAGCTTGCTGCTGTACAGATGGGAGACTACTACAGATGTAATTGTAAAACTACAAGTGTTTATAAAGAGGTGTCTCCGCTCAATATTCAAGAATTTAGGTCTTGGACAGTGTTCAATTCCGTTTTCTGAGCCATTGCAGGTGTTGCTAGATGCAAATGGCTATGGATCAGTTACATCCTGAGACAGAACCCAGCTTGCATAGCTCTTGGCACACTGGACTGGTTCCTTGTGAGCAGATAAAGGAACCGAAACAGACCTTGAGTCATCTGGAGGAGAACCATGTAGAATGAAGTGGCGGACCTCAATTGAAGTGGTGTAAGGCATAAGGGATACAATATTGCGTGGAGAAGAATCCTCAAGTCTCTCTGCACCATGAGGGTGTGAAAAAGGGCAAGTTTATCGATTAATACAGAATATTTGTTGGTTTATCACCTAGGGTCTTGAGAATTATAGAGAGCAACCGGCAGCAAATGTGAAAATGTATTTCTTCTTCACTATTTATAATTCTTTCTTTAGCATTATGAAAAGATCACTAAAATGCTTTAGACATGTAATAGAAATAGTGAATAAAGTACACTATTATTAACACATTCTCTGAGGTCAGATTTGCGCGATTATTAAAACGCGTAACTTTAAATAGAAATACAATTATTACATTGTATACTTGAAAATGCGTTGAAAATACTAAAATTGTGAAAATTCACTTTCAACATTTTACACCAAGCCCTCGAAAGGAGTATTTACACTCTTCCCGCTGGCCACCACTAATCCAGTAAATGGGTATTAATACCCATCCCTCAGCCAATGAGTTTATAATGAAATTGAATTGTATGACCGAGGAAAACATGTAACAACCAAATAAATGAAATGTTCAGAGTTGCAGCAATCAAAGAGTCTGTATACTGGTATATTGAATTAACATTAAGGAGACAGAGTAATACAAACTCAAGAGAGTAAGACATTTATTCTCTTTGGTCAGCTCTCTGGAAAAAAATGGTCTAATGGTGAGAACTCTTCGTCAGCCTTCATCGGTCCCCTGCTAGACATAGGCCTCTTCCCTTCCTTTCCACTTGTCTCTATTTTCTGCCAGCTGCAGCCACATTTCCGTCCCCCACGGCAGCAATGTCGTCGGCCCACCTTTTTTGCGGCCTGCCGACGCTTCTCCTATTTGCCCATGGTCTCCACTTTATTATTTTCTGGGTCCATCTGTCCTCACTTTGTCTCACCACATGACCCGCCCATTGCCACTTCAGTCTCGCTAGTCGTTCCATGATGTCCGTTATTTTTGTTCGGCGTTTAATCTCCTCATTTCTGATTTTATCTCGGAGACTGACACCGAGCATATGTCTTTCCATAGAACGGTGCGTGACTCTTAATCTCTCTACATTTATTTTGGTGAGGGTCATAGTCTCCATCCCATAAGTCATCACCGGCAGTATGCATGAATCATAGACTTTTCTCTTTATACATATTGGAGTTTCTTTGTTTTCAATGACGTGTTTTAGTTTGCCAAAAGCTGCCCAGCTCAACCCTATTCGCCTCGATATTTCCACTGTCTGGTTTTCTTTCTCTAATTTAACGGTAGGAACTCTTAAAGCGATATAAATTTAAAAGGTAAATTTTTTAATCAGAAAACTTCAAAATCCAAAACAGCAGGAGTAGAAGAAATTCAATGCCATTCAATATTAATGAGAGTATCTATTTTCTAAAAGTTTTATAATACAATATTCTTTAGGAATGAGATGTTTCGTCTTGGTTATCAAAAGTTAAAAGTCAAACTACCTATAAAAAAAAATTAAATGATCCTTATGATGGTTTTGAAATATGGAAAGAATGTTAAATAATAGCTGTAAAATAATGTCAACCAAATTTTTCAAGTTTTCTTTTAAAACAATGATATGCATTACAAAGGTGTAAAAGAAGTTATATATACGACAGTACATATTTTCTGCGTACCACTTTGGGAAACGAGATGGTTAATTACTTCGTTAAATAGATTAATTATTAATGAAAATCTAATTGGATAACATTTATTGTTTTTAAACAATAAAGATTTTTTATTTAAGTTTTTTCTACTCAACATATTTCGTTTACGTTCATCATCGGGAGAACGATATACTTACTTACTTCCTATGGCCATACAACTCTTGAATAGTTTTAGCCTTCTTGATGATTTTTCGCCAAGCTCCTCGATCCTGCGCCTTTTGCTCCCAGCAGTCCGATTCGCCCAACCTAGCCAGGTCAGCCAGAAAACATTGTCCATTAGGCACTGTGTAGGCCTTGCTTTAGGTCTTACTCCAGTCGGTCTAGATGCGTACAGGGTCTTGATTGCTCTGGTCTCTTCGGCTCGGCATATGTGCCCGATCCATGCTAGGCGACCGGCTCTCACGGTGCTCGTTATAAGGGGTTGCTGGGTTATCATACGGATCTTTTGGTTGGTCCTATGCCTCCAAGTTCCCGCTGCAACACCGGGTCTGGGTCCCAGGATCATTCTAAGTATTCTATTCCCAAACCAGTAGATTCTTTGTTGTTCTTTTAAAGTCATTGTCCACGGCTCCGAACCATATGTCACCACTGGTTTGATGATGGTGTTATAAGATAGAACTGGTGCTGGTGTTTCTGGATAGAAGCTTTGACTTTAGGAATGTTCGCAGGAAGGCTGCAGCTCGTAGGCCTTTTTTGAACTCTGCGTGCATATCGTTGGCATCCGTCATGACCCTACTGAGATAAGTGAGCTCTCTGACTTGTTCAATTTTATCTACCTCTATGCAAATATCTCTTAGTGGTGAGGCTAGGCCATCTGGAAACAATCATCCACTTGGTCTTATGTTGACCTGCAAACCAATTCGGGCTGCTGTATCCTTTAATTTTTTGTACATCTCTATTAAATCGTCTGTACTATCACTAGTCAACACCAAATCGTCCACATATCCAAAAACATTGCGAGTTCCACCAAGAGTAGTGCCCAGTTCCATTTGTTTAACACTTCTCACGACTTTCTCCAAAGCAGGGTGGTTAAATAGCATGGGGGATATAAGGTCGCCCTGTCGCAGGCCGGTCATGACTTCAAATCCCTCGGTCATTTCCTCTCCCTATTGAAAAGTTCTATTCCATCGGTGTTTTCGTGTATGGGTGATCCGTCCGAAGATCGATCCGGCTATTTCATCATAAGGTCTCGTTACTGTGTATTTTTTATGTGGTTGGATAGTAAGTCCGACATACAACCCCCAATATGAATGGAGGACCGCACCTGTCGTTGGTCAGCGGGTCCATCGGACCTAACCGAGAGGACTGGTATACATATCCATTGACCGTTCTCCTATCCACCACTATCTCCTATCCACCACGCTCCTCTACGCTGTCAGGTCAGCACGAGGAGAACGATATAACCTTAGTTTATATTGTTCTCCTGACGAGGAAGGTCGAAAACCTTCGAAGTATATCGAGAAAAATAAACTCGAAAGTGGAAAAAATATTGTTTTAATTCACAAAAAAAATCGTCAATATCGCTTTCAGTTTATTAAAAATGGGTTATATATAGGTATTGATGTAAATATTACCATTACAAATTTATTAAATTTCTAGAACAATTACGTTTTCATTAATATAATATAAGAAATGAAAGTGTACAATTATATTTGGCTGATGAAACTGTTTAGAACAATTATTAGCTTACGGAATAAATTTAAAAAAAAAAAGATTTCATTCAAAACTTTAAAAAATGTTATTTAGTAAAAAAAACTTTATTTTAGCTATTTGCATTTCAACAACTTTATCCCAAAAATATACGTGTAAAAACAACGTACGTGTATGTGTATACTAACTAAAGTACTCGTGTGTTCGCGCCACCGCACTAAAGTTGGTAGTTACTTAAAGTATTACGAATTTTAGGCAGGGTAAAATTATTCCATCGTCTGGCAATACTAGTAGTCGCGAAGTTGCCCAACGCCGTCGTTGTTTCGGAGGGTAGTTGTTTCAAAGATCTTTGATATGTTTGTTTATTTTTTGTAGTTAAGTTAAATTATATATAGAGTTTCATGTGATAAAAAGTGACAATAATGTGTGCTGGACTGTTTATTTCGGATTTCTGAGGGGTTCCAATTCACTCGGTAAGTTTTAAACGGTTGGCTTTGTAAGGTTATTATTTTGACATACCTAAAGACATGTACGTACGTACGTATATACACCGCCTACACCAAGGGGAATGATCCATGCCCGATTATTCAGCTCTTTGTGTTGTCCAGATAATAATTGTTCATATTCATTGATGAACAAACTTTTCCACAAATCTCCAACAATGTAATATCGCGATACAACTTCCGCTACAGCTTCCGTTTCGGAGAAAATCACTTCTCACACTCATAACTTTCCGAAATATTTGTTAACAAGAAGTGTGTTGTTGCTCGTTTCTTATAGTTTTTTTCTCTTCGTGATCTATCACAAAAGCTCATATCGATTTGTAGTTTGTTTTCCGAGTTCTTATCGACTTCACTTGTTTATAAAGTAATTTACCGCAAACACAAAGATTCTTTTTACACACATTGTAAATATTTGATTAATGATACAGTCCTGAACTTTATTTGTTTTAATTTCTTTTTTATATCACTTCTCTACCTTTTTTTGTTTTCTCGTGTGAAGTAAATGAAGTTTTATTAACTTGTTTCATTTAATAATATAGAAAGCTTGACATTAAGTTTAAACGTGTGACTAAACAGGGGATTAATTATGAAGAGGGGAGCGTGTTGCCTCCGCTGTTGCTTATTAATATGATACATTTATTCTGTGTAATTTTTAACATCATAGTTTGAACTATATTATAATGAACATGAAAACAGTACTTTTTTATTATTATTACTTATTGAAATTGTTTTACCGCCATTTGTTACGCCGATTGCTATTATTATCATCACGTGTTTTTTTTTGGATTGGATGAGATGAACAATCGCTACACTCTTCTCTTTCAATATAGGAATATACCCGAGAACCATAAAGTCTTAAGTGAATTGTTGTCCGAAATGGGTTATGGTGGTCATCTCAGATTTCCATAATGTTTTGAGTGCGCCCAAGTCAATTGTTTTTCTTAACTAACTAACTAACCATCACGCCATTTCCCCGGAGGGGTAGGCAGAGAGGATGGATCGCCACAATGCTCTGTCCTGGCATACCTCTCGGGCTTCCTCTACATTCATACATCGTACCATGCACGCACGTCGATTATTCCGACTTCAAATGTGGCCGCCTTTTAGTAATTGATTAATTTGGTTATGCCATGTTTTCCTCGGTCGTCCTCGGCTTCTTTTTCCACTCACGCTGTTTGTGTATAACTTTTTAACCATTCTTCTCTCATCCATTCGTTCCATATGTCCAAACCATCTCAAGGATCTTTTTTAATTTTATCCATGATGCAGTCATCTGCCTTACATTTCTCTCTTATCACCTTAACGATTACTTAATATATTATACTATACTATTTTGTATACTTATTTCATATACTCATTTCATATAACAAAAAACTCATTTTGGACAAAATAAAATCAATTAAAACTTTTGGCTCTAAGGTATAGTTTTTTAGTTTCCTCTGCATTGTATACAGGAGGTCCGTTTTTTCGATTATTTAAACAGGTTGACATTTATTATTTATCTCGATGTTTTGCTTTATTTACATCGTTTATTGATATTCCACCATTTCGATTTATTACTTTGTTTTAATAAATCATGTATACACTTAATCGCGTACACTCATATTTGTTTTATTTAATTGCGTTTATTTGTGATTACCAATTGCGTATTTGTTTAACGAATTATAAAATGATATAACCCGCGCTCATTGAACTTATTTGTGTGTAACCAAATAGTTTATGAAGTTTATAATATTGAAATACATTTTAAGACCACCGAAGCCGATACACATGCCACTTAATATATTTTTTTTTCATAAAAGATTCGGGATTTAAAAATATTAGGTGACTTTGAAACAAACGATGTTGTTATATTCATCCAAAAAGAAGTCAATAACACGGTCCTTTACCCCTCCCGCAATCAATGCGGATAAAAAAAATCCTCCCCGATAGCCCACTACGTACTCCGCCAAACAAAATGCTCTCACGCAGGATGCTATCTCCTACCACAACTCCATCCAGGCACTGCTCCTCTTATCTTCCCCCCGGGAACAGATTTTTTCTATAAATTCAATCCCAACCCTGACTGGTCTTCCATTCCTTGACAATAATGTAAGACTTTATCATAAACCCTAAATCCCACCTCGCCCTCTTTCGGAGGGACACTCCGGACCATACATTTAGTCCCATCACAAAACAACTACCAAATCACATTCCAACAATGTTTCCTACAGACGTAAGAGGAATAGTCATTAGAGCTGAACCTCTGTAAGCCAGAAGATCCAAGTCCAATTCCACGAAGCAAACCGAAACATGTCACTCTAGTAACATATATAATAAAACTCTTAGAAAACGTATGCCATCAGTATTATCATAATAAAGTAAAATTCTTTCAAAATTAAAAAAAATACGTCCTGATTGTCATCAAATTGGTAACGAGACTCAAGATGGCGCTCGGTGACTCATCTAGCACAGGAACAAATATTTTAATTTTCTGTAGGGCGCAGGAAAAGTTGTAATTCTTTAGACTTTTTTTTATTAAAATTTTATTCAAGAGTAAAAAGAGATAATTATTTTCCTCCTTCCCAAAGTATACCTTGGACTTGGATCTTCTGGCTTACAGTGGTTCAGCTCTTGTGGCTATTCCTCTTACGTCTGATGGGAACATTGTTGGAAGGTGATTTGGTGGGTTGTTGGTTTATGCGGGGGCATGATTTGTGTGGCCCGGAATGTTCAAATCAAATCAGTTTATTTCATCAATAGACATTACAAAATTCAGGTTTAAGGCAGTAATTGAGAACAGGCAAAATAATATATTGTATATAGTATAACTACCAGAAACGCATGAGAGATGGAGGATCGATTTTGGGCTGGAGGTGTTTGAGTAGTAATTTGAGAGGTCTTTAATTGTGGGGTTAGGATGTAAAGAGAGTCCTTTGTAAAAAACGTTCGGCAAGTTTCAGAATGAATTTATCATCGGGATTCCCGGCTAGGTGCAGCTGTGAGATCCTGGTCCATGAAAAATGTGTATAGAAGTGCAATCATACTATCGAAGTTAATGGATTTTCTTACTCCGATAATCCTATACCACGAAGGTGGTTACAATAGAGTCCGGTGTGATTTATAATAAAACCGTCTCCTTTTTAAAAGGATTGAACGAATAGATGAGGGAAGACTCGTCAATCTTATAAAATATATTAGAGAAAGCGGACGATATCGTCTTCTGTAATGTCCGGCACTGACAAGGTTAAATTTAAAAATATATGATTTTTTTATGAACACTTTCCACTTTTGAGTTTATTTTTCTCGTGACGGTCCACTCTCTGCCTACCCTTACGAGGAAACAGCGTGCTGGTTTGTTGTTGTTGATGTGTTTTAACTTACTTGTACACCTGATTAATGAATTGTCGATGCCGATGTCGACCATGTATATAACTTTTTTATTTATTTAATATTGTCGATGCCGGACATTCTAGAAGATGAAAACGTCCGTTTTCTATAAGTTCTATTATATTTCATAAGAGTGACAATTCTTCCCTTATCCTTTCGTTCCAGATGTCCAAACCATCTTACGATTAAAGATCCTTTCTTAATTTTATTTAGGACGCTTTAATTCGTCGTCCATCGGGTGGCGACTCTAAAATGGCAATGGGCAGGTCACGTAGCCAGAAGCTCAGATGAAAAGTGGACAAGAAGACTGCTGACTTGGAGACCGTGGACGGTAAAGAGAAGTGCAGGGCGACCGCAACTACGGTGGAAGGATGATCTACACAGACACGTCGGAATAACCTGGATGCAGTCTGCACAGGACAGAATGACATGGAAGCAAATGGAGGAGGCCTTTGTCCAGGGGTGGACGGGAATAGGCCGAGGAAGAATTCGTCGTACATTCCTTTATTACTTCTTCGTTCAGTATTCTATCATACATTGTTTTTCCGCACATCCTTCTTAGTGATCCCAACTAATTGATGCATATGATGTATTTGTGTTATCACGCATTTCTTAAAAAAAAAATTTTGTTCAGTATAGGTTACTGAATAATCTCTATTCGGCTTTTACCCGGCGTTCGGAATGACTCCATATAATAGCTTGTAATTTTTGTTAGTCCAAGTACATGCAGTTGTAACGGTTTGTTACTGTGGAGGTACTCGCCTACTGACAAATAAGAAAGCGTGCGGTGCCGCTAGCGTCGCCTTTACTTTGTCGTTATTTTGACTGTAGTTAATTAAATTGCGTAGAGCCCAGTCAATAGAGCGCTGGGCCGGACGTGGATCCAATAGAAGAAACATTCGATAACAAATTGGGCCAACGAAAGGCTTAAAGAAGGAATCCGCATAAACGTATTAAACAATTAATACGAGTTTGACGTTTTCTAGAAGTTTTATTATAGTTTGTGGCAGGGCTGTCTAAAGCACGGACCGCGACGTGTTTTTTAATCTACCGCAAATGTGAACATTCTTTTACAAAATTTATTCCGTAGAAATTAATTGTCTTTTTCTGAATTGTGAAAAATAAATTCATGAATAACTAATAAAACTAATATATGAAAACTAATATAGTTGACGAAACGAAAATAAATTGTGATACATAAAACAAAGTTATTTAATTTAACAATTTAAAACTAATAAAATTAATTATATTACAACAATGACATCCCTGTATTTTTATTTTTTATTTAAAATGCAAAAAGTATTTATTTCTGCGGTCGTTCAATATATTTTTTATGGTTTGGATTGGTTTATGGAATAATTAATATAATAATTAACTGGTTTATGGAATGACATATTATACCTTTCTAAGGCATTATCAAATGTTTTAAAAAAACAAGACATTAGATAATGCCTTAGAAATACGAAACATGTCATTCCCATAAACTATAATAATCTCCTTGAAAACAGAAACATTCACTCGCATTAATTATTTAATATGGAGTTTTACATCAAATACTAAATTTCGGCCACGTGAAGAGTCTGAGAAATCGACGTGTTTGTATAACACGATGTATAAATGTTAAGGAAACGAAATAAGTATGTCAGTGTGGCGGTTCATTCATTCTGCCCATCCTTTCATAGAGACGGCGTGATGGTTAGTGAATTACTTAGTTTTGTTTACCAATATCTTTTCACTTACCAATCATTTGATTTGTATTGGATTTCGACAAGAGTTAATCCAGCAAAAAGGATAGTAATAAAACGTGTTAAAAATATTCGATTTGATAAAAGAAAATCGATACCAAGTTTATTTATTGATTTTCGTGAACAATAATATAATACCTAATATTAAAAATATTTACTGTTTATTGAATAATTGTGTAAAACTCAATATTACATATTAATGAAAACATTAATGTTATGAAATGTTATGTTACATCAATGAAAGCGAAAACGGCCGTTCACAATGGAGTTCTGGTCCCAACCCTTATGTATGGAAGCGAAGCATGGAACTGGCAGAAGAAGGATGAGAGCAGAATAAATGCGGTAGAGATGAGGTCCCTAAGACGTATGTGTGGTAGAACGATATACGACAGAATCTCAAATGCTGATATAAGAAAGGAATGTAGAGCGGAAGAAGGTATTATGAACAAAATTATGAAAGGATCGATGCGTTGGTTCGGACATATGGAACGCATGGATGGAGAAAGAATGGTTAAGAAAGTATACGTTAATGATGTAAATGGGGTACGAAATCGATGTTTTTTAAAGACATGTAATTCATTGTGTAGAATTTTCAGGTGTTTTTAATATTGTATATATACAATGCATTCAATATTGATTTTATATTTATGAAAACGTCCGTTTTGTTGAAGTTTGATTATATTTTATCGGAGTGACATGTTTCGCCTTACTAGGGCATTATCTAATGTTTGCATTATCAATCTTTAATATTTAATAGGGAGTTTTATATCATGGTTTAAGAAACAAAACAGATATGATTATGTGCAAGCAAGGCGGCACATGTCTTTCCCATTAAATAAAATAAAGTAGGTACTTTTTAAATAAAATACGGTTTTGACTGTAAAGAAGGTATATTTATGTTTTGTTATATTTATGAAACCGCTCGCAGCTAGCTATTAATAAATATTTCTCACCTATTAACGAAACACCTAAAAAAAAATGATATGTAGTAAGCTATCGAAAGGGGGCGAAATTTTCTTTCAAAGACAAGCCGAAAATTCCGTGGAGCGATAGTGGTTTTTAATCGCATCACCATTCATTTTGATAATTTATATTACGCATTCTGGACCGACATTCGTTGCAGTAATACCGAGATGCACCGTGCAACCGGTCGCGAAGTTGCATCCTTGGATGGAAGGCGGCCTCCACACAGCGCATGGGAAGTATTCTTTCTTGCTCATCCAATAATTAAACAACATCCGAGCTGCAGACAAAGTAATTTGAGAGAAATCGTTTTTCTCCCCAACGATTCTTCGTCATACCTATAAATTTACCTTTTTCAGGCCTTAAAGACTGCTGCTCCAACCATATTTGTAAATCAACCCTTTTAATGCCCTAGAGCTGATATATCGGCTCTTCAGTATGGTAAATTTATTCTTATATTTTAAACACAATCGGACGTTTAAATAAACATTTGGTTTATATTTATTCTAAATGTATTTAAATGAAAATAAACTTGTAAGTTACTAAAATATAAGAATATTATTAATTTTTATTGTTGTTTTTTATTTTATTTATTTCATTTTATCCTATGCTAATTTATGTAAATTTTGTTTCTTCTTGCTTTAGCATTAATTTATTAACTTGGAATAAGTAACATTATCTCAATATGCCTCCCTAGAACGGGTTACCCCAGTTGGGAGGTATTAAAACCATGTACTTGGTAAATGATCAATAAATAAATAAATTAATTAATTAATTAATTTCAATTTCATCACGTCTTTATTATGAATTCAGCCATCAGCATTTTCATGAATTTACCAAAATACTTTGAAAGGATTAGTACGAATGAAAACGTCAGTTTTCTAGAAGTTCTATTATGTTTTATGGGAATGACATGTTTTGCCCTTCTGAGGCATTGTCAAATGTAAAATCAAATGATATTTGACATTTGATAATGCCTTATAAGGGCGAAACATGTCATTCCCATAAAATATAATAAAACTTCTAGAAAACTGTCGTTTTCATTCGTATTAATTATTTAATATGGAGTTTTACATCATTTACATCATTCAAGAAAAAATAAATACTTTAAAAGCAGATATTTCCTAGAGTATTTTTGGATTATCTTTTAAAGAATCGAAAGAAACTAAAATGATTTAAACCATTCCCATGTACACTTATATTTTATAATAAAACATTTTTAATTTAAGTATCAATTTTTATTGTTTTGTATATGGATTTAGTGGTCTAATGAATGAAGCACTAGTTAATCCTGTGACCCTGAAAAATGATCGTTTTTTTTACATATACATACAATGTTCAACTTTATCTAACTGGGAAGGATGTTCACAAAGGTCATTCCGTTAAAATATAATAAAACAAAAGTTTTCATTAATATTATTTATTAAATATGACGTTTTACATCATTGTTCATGAAACAATTCATGTCCAACTTTTAAAATAAATGTCACAGTGCTTTGTGTTTTACCATTTATATTTGTATTTTTTACATGCTTTGGTTTTTGTATTCTATTTCAAATATCATTTTCCAGATGATGAAGGCACAATACTTTTGAAACATATCGAGAAGTGTTTTACAAAAAATAAACAAATCTCATTTGATTAGATTTTATTATGCTCTGGAAAACGGCGACACATTTAAAAATTCTTATAAAATGTAAGTTTTCTAGAATTTATAAAGTTTGTTCAGAAGTAAATACTTCCATATACACGCTTAAAATGAGCAAATCGTGTTATTTTTTTTATTTGTCTCGTTTACAGAATGTTGAATTCCATTTTATCTTAATGAGTAACGATTAACGATTCGATCGAATTTAGTGTTATTTTTGTTTTATTCGTTGCCAGACTTTCTAGGGAGGGATAGATTTAGAAACGAATTTATTCGACAACAAACCAAGGTGACTGAGGTGGCTCTACGGATAGGCGGGCTGAAGTGGCGGTGGGCTGGCCATATCTGTCGGAGAACCGACAGCCGATGGGGAAGACGGGTTCTGGAGTGGAGACCGCGTACAGGATTCCGTAGAGTTGGACGTCCCCCTGCCCGCTGGACCGACGATCTAAAGAGGATTGCTGGACATGGATGGATGGGAGCGGCAATGGATAGGGGGCGGTGGAGGGCTTTGGGAGAGGCCTACATTCAGCAGTGGATGACAGACGGCTGATGATGATGATGATGATGAGACTTTCTAGACTCCTTTCACATGTCATCCGTTAGAAAAATCTATGCCATTATATATATTACACTTGATCCTTCACCGCATAGTTTATCATGACTCTTTTATTATATTCTATACGAGATGCGATCTAAAATTCGTCATACACCTCGGATCGTATTTCGTGGCCTGCCGTGTTGTCGAATGTGTGATATTATCCGTTTATATAATACTTTGTACATCGCGAGGTCAGTAGACCTGATCGGGTATCTCTTCATACTAAAACTCGGAATGTGATGTGAATTCGATTAAAACTAGGCACGTATAATAAACACGACGCACGCGCTATTTTTTTTTACCGTTGTAATTAAAATATTTTGATTATTCCCATTGTTTTATCGTAATTCAAGTTATATCGTACAATATTCTATAAAGTGGCTGAAACTTAAGAATTATATAAACAGCCCAACTCGAGAAGCTTTTGTGTGTAGAAAGGTGAATATAAACTCAGACCACCAAAGGCATGGTGGTCTGAGTTTACACATAATGTCAAAGATCTAGCAAATGAACAACGTCAGAGTTACCTAAATAACACGCGCTGTATATTGAAACGCGAAATTATGATAAATGCCGCAATAAAAATAATAAAAAAACAACGCTTTTTTAGAGAGATGTCATTTATTTGATTGTTGGACACAAATTACGAATTTATGAAGATGTTAAAAATATAATTCCCATATATTTACATCAATATGAAAAAAAGTAGACTTATGCTCTGCCCTCTTGTTTGTTTGATAATAGCGTGATGATAAATGCCGCCAATCTCAATAAACCTCCTTTCTTATCTTTTAATAACCACTTCTGATGAAGTTTTTCTTTTGTATCGTTAATGAGTTACAAGTACACGGCTTCTTGATCGTATCTCAAATTTCTCCCGCGAGAGAGATGCCTCCTCGATTGCATCAACTAGACGGGTTGAATACCTTCGCGATTCTAAGTTTCTGGCCGAAACCGGTTTCAGGTAGAGCGGGTAGGCCGTTCGCCGATCCGCACTGCCAAAACGTGCCGAATTTTAAATGTTTACAAGTAGATTATAGCGGCTGACATAATCGACCCAAGTTTTAAAGTAATCCAGATTCGCCCTTCTTTCGGCCACTAATTTGCGTGTCATAAACATTGCGGTACAATTAATAAGTCGTGCGACAAGAACACAAAATAAATAACACAATTAGTGAACGTACACATACAATCTCCAAATGTTACATAAGAAAATCAGAAGACGTTAATAGCGATGGACAATGCATTGAGGAGAGAAGTATTGCTCTTAGAATCGGCATCTCCCGGGATTATAATATTGTTTAGTTTATCAAAGGAAGACCGAGGAAAACGTGGCACTATTAGATCTTTCAAATGTTAAATGTCGGCCAATGAGCAATCGACGTGCTTGCATAAAACAATGTATGAATGTTGAGGAATCGAGAGAAGTATGTCAGCGAAGAACAGTGTGGCAGTCCATTATTTCTGCCTACTCCTTCGGAGACGCGGCGTGATGGTTAGTTAGTAAGTTAGTATAATTGTCATAACGTCCATAGGACACCTTAGATCGCACAACCCCCGATCTTCGGTGACCGTTGACGCTCTTTTTCCCTCGTTTTTTCTCTTCCTGTTATGTTTGGGAGGAGGGATGACAGATCTAATAATATTTAAAAGTGGTTATAAATAATAAAAGAAATTTCACTATACCTTTATATTAAATCGAATTAAATACCCACCCTACATGATGCGCATTTAAATCGTTTAAGGGTACGGCCACACCGGAGTGCCTGTGTAGGTCAAGACACGGTTCGTTTGTGATCACGCCCTGTAGTGTTTAGTGTTAATTTTGACTCCTACTCTGGCACTTCGGTGTAACCGTACCCTAAGCGAAGCATCTAATATCAATAAAACATCCGCAAGTAAGTTGCAGCAAGTGGCACAAGCTATTATTATTATTATTTTGTTGAATCGCTCTTTACATCATGACAGCATGAGTCAAATTGATGTAAAGGGTATAGCTATCATAGTGATTCTCGTGACATGTGATAGGTAGCTAATCTATCGCCATTTTATTGTCACGTGAATTCTACACCAGAACAAAGAATGTGTGACAATCACGCTGCCCTTACCGGGAATCGAACGCGGAACCTTCGGGGTGGCAGTCAATGCACTTACCACTCGGCCACGAAGGTCGCACTGTAGGGATACGCATTGCGAGGATGCGTCGACGGGATGATGGTAGATGGAGCCAGAGGGTTACTAAATGGAGGCCAAGGTTGGGCCGGAGAAGTGTCGGCAGACAGCCATACTATAGAGAACATTTCGCCTTTGAATTGTAGGTAAGATGGATACATTTTCGGAATTAGATTACGCCGAGTAATCTACAGCTGTTTTGTAACAAAAAAAATCACGTGGTTTGAGGGTAAAGTTTGAGTTAATAGCAGGTGAATGTAATATAGCAGTCGCGTGTTCATCCTACCGAGTCAAGGCGAGGCAAAGTTGTATATTGAAATAATGATTATTAATAACTTCATGATCTAAAATCCATTTTATGTGACTGTATTTTTAAGTACGTGATGTCAACAACATTAGGAACACGTTGATATCACGTCCCAGCGCTAATGCGCAAAAGTATAAATTAAATAGTCCAAATGAATGTAACGTGTTATCAAAAGTTGTTGATATATACCTACTCGTATAAATCCATTGAGTCATTACAATTTTGTTTGTATCAAAATGACTTTTCTTGGTAGAAGTTAAAAAATTCCTTCATAATATCTATTTAGCTTCGAACGGCTTCGATCTTAGATACCATTCGATCAGAAGATGACAGCGAGCAGCCGAAACCGTTCGAATATAAAAATCTTATGGAATTAATCTAAATTCATATAAATTAATTGATTATGTTTATATATTTAATAATAAAATAAAACGATTATACTTCCAATTTTGTATTTATTTCGACAGCGACCGGTTTCGCCAGGTTGGTGGATCAATATGTCGATGCCAGTCAGCCTGGCAAAACCGGTCACAACAACAACAACAAACCATCACGCCGTTTCCCCGCAAGGGTAGGCAGAGAGAATGGACCGCCACAACACTCTATCCTGACATACCTATCTAGATTTCTCCACATTCATACAGCGAGTCATACACGCACGTCAATTCTTCCGGTTTCTAACATGACCAACCTTTAAAATTTGATTTTGACCTCAACTTCAATAACATCGTTAAAGTATACTTTTTTAACCATTCTTTCTTCACCCACCAAAACCGGCCACTGTCGAACTATATATAAAGTGAAAGTTTTATAGTTATTTAATTTAAGTAATCGTATGTTTTTTATGATCTTTGGAAAATCCAAGTAACTCGTCTTTCTGGACCGACGTTTCGGAGATCGTTGCAGTCTCCATCTCCAGGGTGGTTCGATCTCCAAAACGTCGGTCCACAAAGATGAGTTAACACGGATTTTCCCAAGATCCAAAAAAATATTGCTACGAATCTTGAAAATCTACGCAATTATTTAAAATAATCGCGTATGATGCATCGTGGATTAAAATATGGAAACAAGATTTGAAAAGTTTAATTTCGAATACGCGAGCTTTTGTCGCATTGCAAAATCCCCGCCGCCCGCGCCGCGCCCCGCGCCCCGACCACGTGCTGGCGCTCAGTTGTGTCGCGACCAGGCGCCCGGTAGCTCGCGCCCGCCGAGCGAGCTTCGTTCGGAACGCCGAGTTGAGGCCGGGTCTAGTGTCATGAATGAAACCCTAACCTAACAATAGACTGAAGGCAACAACATGAATAAATAATCACATAAACAATACGAATTTTAAAAAAATGTTAAAATCATAAAAAACTTTTTTTGTTGTTGTTTTGTATTCATTTTGGATAGTTCAAATCTATACCATGCTACGTAGTACACGCGTTACGTTAAAACACGCCGGTTAACTACGCTCAAATCACGTCATAGTGACGTATTCTTCGAATTCAGGTATTTTCAGGAGGGGGGGATTTAGTTTTATAATAAAATAAATATTTATATGTGTGCACGAAATAAATATTCGCATCCAATAAACGTTTTTAGTAACTGAATGTTCGTTATTACAAAGGTGCTTTGTGGTAACAACAACAAAAAAGAGTAATATCTGTTTCTTGTTACATACTATAATATATGTCATGTAGCATGGGTGGCACCTTCAGGGTGACGTTTAAACTACACTAGATAACTCAATCACTTAACACAATTATTGGTCTTTATGTTTAACACCAATTGGGATCAAAAACTCATTTTAGCCATTTTTTTATACAAGTACTTGGCACTTTTGTAATGTCCATTCAATTGATAATTTCACTACGTGCAGTATGGGTCAACAAATGAATTATGAATAGTGTATTATTGATTAACTTATATGATTAAAAAAATACCAAATTCAATGAGCATTTACAAAGACAGTAGAATTTATTTTTAATTTTTATTAAAAATCAATGTTCGTAATGTATTGTAGTGTTTATTATTTTTTTTATCATCTATGTAGATTTTTTAAATATTTTATTTTGGATGTTTGGGTCTGGTGTGAGATTAATAAGTGATGTATTCCCTATTTTTGTGTCAGTACCATATAAATGTATATTAAATTTTTTATATGAACAGATACTATATTTAAGAAAATGTATGTTCATTTATAACAATCTGTGTACAGTCCATGTTAATTATAATAATAATATAATATTATAAACTAAGCTCGATTGGCGTAAAAAAATGCAGCTGATTAATATGCCATTCATTTTTTTTTATATATTTATCAAGGATTTTACGATGTATCTTTAAAACTAACTAACTAACTAACCATCAGGCCATTTCCCCGGAGGGGTAGGCAGAGAGGATGGACCGCCACACTGGCCTGTCCTGGCATACCTCTCGAGATTCCTCTACATCCATACATCGTACCATGCACGCACGTCGATTGTTCCGACTTAGAATGTGGCCGCCTTTTAGTAATTGATTAATTTGGTCATGCCATGTTTTCCTCGGTCGTCCTCGGCTTCTTTTCCCACTCACGCTGCTTGTGTACAACTTTTTAACCATTCTACTCTCATCCATTCGTTCCATATGTCCGAACCATCTCAGGGATCCTTTTTTAATTTTATTCATGATGCAGTCATCTGTCTTACATTTCTTTCTTATTTCATCGTTCGGTATTCTATCATACAGCGTTTTCCCGCACATTCTTCTTAGTGATCTCATTTCTACGGCGTTTATCCTGCTTTCATCCTTCTTTTGCCAGCTCCAAGCTTCACTTCCATACATGAGGGTTGGCACTAGAACTCCATTGTGTACTGCCATCTTTGCAATAAATTACCATGGCATATAGCTCTCATGGGACGAGCCACTAAGTATTGTCCGTATGGATTTTTATATAAGAATAACTTCCAATTTTTAAATTTGGAAACATTTTACCGATTAAAAATCGGTTTAAAATAATTGATAAAAATGGCAGTGCTTTATTTTTAATTTTGGGTCCAATTACACATTTCCTATGACTTCTAATAATGACACATTAGTTGCAACCCGTGAAATATTCACGAATGTAAAGTTTCTACCCTTTAAAAACTTGGTTCACAGTTCAATCGTAGTAAGAAATAAGTTTAACTTTTAATTATTTTGTTCACACTCGTTAAAAATTTCACAATTAACAACACCAAAGTGTTCTCCCTTTGTTTTTTACAATACAACAATATTTTTTTTTTTTTTAAATAATCCAGAAACGTTCTCGGACATGCGCATCGTGTGCATTTCGAATTACTTTCGGAGAAAATCGAAGTATTCCTCTCTCGCTTTCTTGTATTCAAACTCTTGACGAGATCCGGGGTTTTGCTTATTTATATTATGATTATTATAATTTTTTTAACTAGGGTTTATGAAATGAAAACAATATAAATCAACGCTTTGTTTATTAATTTCGTTTATTTTGTTTATTAATTCCGTTAGAATTGTAATTATATTTGACGCTTACCGGTTTCGCTTGTACCTAAGCTTCGTTATGACAGTATAAAACACTATAAAAACACAGATTCACATAAATGAGAGGGAGTATTAGAGGGAAAAGATACGCGCACAAAATTTGGTTTTGTAATTCGTAAATTACTAGGAAATACGGATTAGAAGGGTAGGTGTGCATGAAATTAAGTATTGGTCAACACTAATGTAAATTAAAACAAATGTATGTTTAGGTTGTTTATTAGATAATATGTACCCGCATAATTAATTTAGAATGTTAGAAGTCGGAATAATCGACGTGCGTGTGTGAATCGTTGTATGAATGTTGAGGAATCCAGAGAGGTGTCAGGATAGAGTAGTGTGGCGGTCCATTTTCTCTGCCTGCCCCTGCGGAGAAACGGCGTGATGGTTTGTTTTGTATAATTAATTTATATTTTATTTAGGGTATTTAACAGTGGGCTCGATCATATATAATTGCAAAGCCCTTTATTTATTTATCGTTTCTTGGACAATGATATAACTAACTAACTAACTAACCATCACGCCGTCCCCCCGAAGGGGTAGGCAGAAATAATGGACTGTCACACTTTTCTTTCCTGACATATTTCTCTCGCTTCCTCAACATTCATACATCGTGTCATGCCCGCGCATCGATTTCTCTGACTCCTCACATAGCCGACATTCAATATTTGATTTATTTGATCGTGCCACGTTTTCCTCGGTCTACCTCAATTTCTGGTTCCATTTACATCATTAACATATAATTTTTTTACCATTCTTTCTTCATTCATTCTTTCCATATCATTTCTGCACACATCTCATTCAACTTTCCTTCCATACCTCCCCTTATATTCCATGTACCGATGCGGCACTCCACCCTTCTCTGTTCGCCCCTGCGGGAGATGCGGTGTGATGGGTTGCGGACCTCATCGCCACCAGTAGGCATCACCCGCACACACTTAAAGACTAAATCATCACAATGATATATTTAAGTAATTAATACGAATGAAAACGTCTGTGTACCAGAAGTTTCATTATATTTCATGAGAAAGACATATTTCGCCTTGCTAATGAATTATCAAATATATCAATCCCTTATCAAAGGTGAAACAAAGCTGAAGCGAATCAAAACACTCCCTTGTAAAATATAATAAAACTTATAGAAAACAAACGTTTTCATTCGTATTAACCCTTTATTATAATGCAAAATTTAGCACATTTTGCGAGTACGAGAATTATTTACGAAAATGTTTGAATTGTAATTGAGTATCGAAGGGATTTGGCCACGATTTATCATGACCATGGTATTGTAATTTCCCTTTATGAGCTTTCATATCCTATTTAGGACCGCATGAATTTATTGTTCTCGCTTGCCGATGGCAGCAAGTAATTATTGATTGTACGCGTGTTTGTAGACCCGAGCGCGTAATGCATGAATGTCTTTAAGATTTCGGAAGACAACCAAATATAGTGACGAAGTGTCGCATTAACTCCTTTTTGAACGCCTTGGGTTGGACTAGCTAACCTGGTGGGTGACAGTTAACCGACCCCGATAATCACTATTGAAGAGTTTGACCTTCCGCGACCCACTGTTTCGTAATTCAGGGTTTCCCAAACTTTTTCTCGCATAGAGCACTTTGAGAGTCTTGGAATTTTGACGGGAGCACCTTGTGTAATTTGAATAATATGAAGGGTAGTTAACGACATGAAAAATATTTTTAAAATATAAAATTATTAACTGTTAAGTTATAATATACTGTTTATGGTACCACAATTAAATTTTTTTTATTTTTTTTTATTTAAATTTTTTTCGCGACAGCTGTTTCATCAGATGTCAACACCTGATAGTGTCAACAAAGGTTGAAGAAACAGCTCGCAAACAATATATATTTTTAAATTGTGATACCATAAGCAGCTTTTTATAATGTTAAATTTAATAATGTTGAAGTATCATAGTGTTTCGGCCAAAACAATCTATTGAATCTAACTAACCATCTCGCCGTCTCCCCGAAGGGGTAGGCAGAAAGAATGGACTGCCACACTTTTCTTTCATGACATAGTTCTCTCGCTTCCTCAACATTCATACATCGTGTCATGCACGCGCGTCGATCTCTCTGACTCCTCACATGGCCGACATTCAGTAACGTAATAATATTCGAAATAAGTATTTTCTATTGAAAATAGAAAATACTTGTATCGTCTTTATTTATGAATATTACTTAAAAAATAAAATTAACGTTAAAACCTAAAATATTTCTTTTTATAAAAAAAATAAAAAGTTTAATATTTCAATATTACTTTTTTGTTCAAAACTTGTGAATTTTTTCATGCGTAAAAATTATTATAGTCAAAATAATTTATATTCATTTTTTAATATTTTTTCACATCGCACTTTCTACCTTATCGCAGACTGCAGTTTGGGAAACCCTGTTCTTATAAATATAATTGATCTATTTGGTGCCCAATGCGAGTTGGTACGCTTCGATTCTGAACACGCACGATTCCTAAGTTTTATCGAGACCGTTAATTGTAATAGATGTAACGTTTTTACGTTATTCTGAAGTTTAAACTAGGATTCGTTTTGATAATCATCTTTGTCGATTTGAATAATATATTTACAAAAATTACTTCTAGACGGCTCTCTCAATGCACATATTTACACCAAAAAACCCATTTAAAACATATTTCTGTATTTATTATTTGTGTAGTTAATCTTATACTTTCTATTTATAAAAGATTACGAAAGTTTTAAGGATAGCTCATTTTTAGCAGTAATATTTTGAAATGCATGCAGTTCTGTAAAATTTCTTAGCTGGATTACATCTTACATGGAGACAGCCAAAATTCTCAAAATTGAAGAACGTTGTCGTCCTAACCAAAGGCAAAAGTTTGAAGACGGGACTGGAATTAGGAGCGCGGAGAAGTTATTCCGGACGGCGCAAAACAGAGAAGCCTTTATGAAGCGATTGGGGAAACCTGATAGGGCCAAGAAGAAGAACTATAAACAAATATTGTTTTAAAACCGTAGCTGGGTGTTTAAATCCTGCCGACAGCCGTGCTGACCGTTTGAAAATATTTTATGATAGCTTAAATGAGCTACATAATTATTATTGCAATAAGATACGTGGTATATTTATTTCTGCATCTGCTTATTCTGCCCCCTGGTTTAAGTTCCATTTACACTGGAGAGTCATAAACCGATACCGACACGTCACGATAAAAATAGCCTTGAATCTAACTGACTCGTTTTCTCAAATGCTATAATAAAATCGCCGTTGGGGGTTGCCGAAGAAAGCACATACCTACATAAAATTAACACCTTCTGTTCCCAGAAAACAATTTACATCTTCGTCTCTATTGAGATACAATTAATCCTTATAAAATTAAAATAATTTATCCGCAATGGGTGAAATCCAGTATTCGTCTACAAGAATTTGTATACATTCAAAATGTTGTCGTAAATAACCAATATTTTCAGGATGTGTTTCCTACAATATTTAATTATTTTTTTACAGAATACCGTTTTACTACCATTTAAATTCGCCGTGAAAAAGGCGAATATCTCAGGTATATATATGAACGGTAAATATAATATGAACGGAATCGGCATTAATTAAAAGACACCATCAAAACAAACAAAACGATTATTTGCTCAACGCAAACGCGTGACATGCCGGTATCGGCTAATGACTGTCCAATGTAAATGGACCTTTAGTTCGTATGACCTGACCTGTGAGCTTCCCCGGGATGATGATTTGCAGCCAAATGATCTCTTCGGCGGCCTAGTTGGTAGCCTCTTGCTGCTGGGGTTTTCATTTTTATTTTATTTTTTGCACTCTTCTATGCTTTCCACCAAAAGCGCCTTCTGCTTCTTCCCCATCTCACAATGTCTTTAACACCAAAGACAGAAATAATTATCTCATTTCTGATCCCATCTTTTAGAGTTCTATTTGCGATGAAGATGTGAAGGGTTGTCTTTTCCGCCAATCTAAGAAGGTTTTTAGTCCTGTAGGTATTGACTTTCGCTCAGTGTTTAGCTGACTGTACAAATATAACGTAAACACGCTGCCTTTTGTTGTTCACATTATTATATTGGGTTTTTGAGCAATGGGTAATTTAAATCACCAGTAGTCCCTGGTTACTTTGAAAATTAATGAATCCGATAGTATCCTGATCAGGGATAATGTTATTTGGACAGCTGTTTTCAGTGCGAGTATCTATGAAGATCCAAATTAGATTTCCCCCTGTTACAGCATATGTATATATTGTATACATTCAAGCATTATGCTAGAAGAACACGCACACATTGTCAAAACTGTTATGGCCTGACGTCACACCGTGATGGTATATGTAGACCACACAACCACTAGATTATCACGGTTTTTATTATCACTTCTTAATTATGAAAATAAGAAGTGAATATATGTTTAATTTAAGAATCCAATGTGAAATCTACAGCCTCTTTCAAGCATCGCCTAAATTAAAGGCTGGTTTTTACAAAGATGTTTAGGAGTTTAAACATAAAACAAATAAAAGGAGAAACTATTTATTGTAATACGTGTCATGTAGCACGGGTGGCATCATCAGGAAGAAATTTCAACTAGACTTTGAATAGATATTAGTCTTTATGTTTAATAACACCAATTAGGATATTTTTTTTTAACTTTTTTGATATTTGGTGCCTTTGTAATAATCAGATTTGCGATCATTTACATTTTGTTAGTGTAAAGAAGTTTTTTTTGTATTTTTTTTTCGCTAACGCTGTTTTTATGATCTTACTTTTTCCATAAAAAACAATTATCGACTTACCAAGTTCATCAGAGTAAAACAATTGTATCGGCTTGAATCCGAAATTTTAGTACTTCAGATCTTTGTTACACGCGAAAAAGGCTTAAGATCTGCCTCCATGTGTCAATATGATATATTTCTCTCGATTCCTAAACATTCATACATCGTGTCATGCACGCACGTCGATTTCTCAGACTCTTCACGTGACCGAAATTAAATATTTGATTTATTTGATAGTGCCACGTTTGACTCAGTCTTTGATTTCACATTTATCTCTTGTTCCGTATACATCGATAACATATATTTACTTTCTTTACCATTATTTATTCATTCTTTCTTTTCATGTGTCAACGATCTTAATGACCCTTTCATTATTTTGTTAATAATACTTTCATTCGCACTGCATTCATTTACTATATGTGCATTTGTCACTATCATATGCAGATTTAACAAAGATTCGTGATCTCATTTCTACTGCATTTATTCTACTTTCATCCTTTTTTTTTTCAGTTCTTGTTTAACTTTCATATACTCGTATAAATAACGGTCGCCTTGCCATTTAGGATTAACAACTTTCATTATCATAATAACGATAGTAAATACATATTATGATAAATAATGAACCTCTTAGAGTCTTTACATTTAAATTATCATAATAAAAAAGGTGAGGCCACGTTAAGAATATTTACGCCAAACAAAGATAAAACAATTCTGTATACAAACACTATTGATTTTACTCTGGTCTATAACATTTAATCAAATGTTTTCTGCTTGCTTTGTTAATTACCTCTCGTTTTAGTTCGTTTCTCTTGTAAACAGTGTCGCCTGTGGCACAGTTTCTATTTGTTTGGGATACAACTGTACGCGAATAAGGAATTGGATACAAGGAGATGCAGTAATGTTTGAATCCGAACTCCTGAATACATTTGATTTCTAGGAATAATTATATTGTATTTAAATCAAATTAAATTAAATCAAATCAGTTTATTTACTTTAAAGACATTACAAACAGCATAAATAAGTACAGGTAAAATATTATATGCATACAACGTAATACCAGGAACACACGAGAGATGGTCGACATTAAGAAGACAAGATACTTTCTAAAGCCAAGAGTATTTGTCTTCTGAACCTACCTTCACTAATATGAAAGACGTCGATCTCCGAGGAGACTGCATTCAGCAGACTAATCGCTCTTCCCACCGGTGTCACCAGAGGTAGATTGGTTCTGGCGGCCGGTAGTTAAAACAATCTGTGCTGTCGCTGTCGGAGAAATCTATCAGGGACAAAAAGACCAACACCCTACAGCACGGCCGAGTTCTCGAAATATCCCCTGATTAATCTAAAGAAATCGATTATGAGATACCAATCTCTTCGAAGCTGTAGAGAATTGATTCCGAACATTTCCAAAACAATTGACGTGGGATAGAGCCACGGATAACTACCATACTCCCTCATGTAGAGATACATACACACATATATGGAGGAATCTAGAGAGGTATGTCAGGATAGAGTAGTGTGGCGGTAAATTCTCTCTGTCTACCCCTGCGGGGAAACGGCGTGATGGTTTGTTATTGTATAAAAATGTCACATCACAAAGTAAGTGCTTCATTCGATATTATAAGTGGTTTTGGTGACAATAGTTTCAAACGAAAATACAATACTGAAAGCGGTAAATAAATAAGCAATGACGTGCTCTATAATCAGGCACATTAAACACACCACTCACTTCGATCCATGGCATCATAAGCTTTGTGATCCGAACAAATGTATTATATATAAATG
Source organism: Lepidostoma basale (assembly GCA_022606425.2). Classification (NCBI taxonomy): domain Eukaryota; kingdom Metazoa; phylum Arthropoda; class Insecta; order Trichoptera; family Lepidostomatidae; genus Lepidostoma; species Lepidostoma basale. The sequence goes on along the minus strand of JAHDVF020000848.1, from coordinate 66,115 downwards.
TACACGTATAGTCCTTTTGCAAACCATAATAATTGTGTTTAATCAGCTTACTACGATACATGTTTTATACAATTGTCCCTCACTGGAGTTCACCTCCTCCCGCCGCCCCCGCCCGCCCCTGTTGCTCCCGAGTTACCCCTTTGTACACCACTACAATAGGTTTTAGCGGACGGTATCGCTTTTTTTATCATTTGGTCTATCTACTTGCTTTGCATTCATTAAAATCGTCCAACTATACGTAAAATTTGATATTACGCCGACAGTATCATCAAACCACAACCTGCGAACATTTCAGTTTCTCAAAAGAGACGAAGATGTAAATTGTTTTTGGAAACAGAATATAGTGGTCGAGGCGTTTACAGGACTTATGACCTGTCATTGGTTGGGTTAAGCGATCGTTTTATGTAATACAATATTCCGCATTCCGCCATTCTTACGACCACCACGTCTGACAAAATTTTGATAGATGTATTATATATATGCTACTATGTTGAGAAACACTTCACATTTTTTAGTTCAATCTACACTAGTGCCATTTATTAAGATTAGATGTAAGATGTGGTCGTAAGAATGGCGGAATGGGGAATGTTGTATTACATAAAGCAATCGCTTAATCCAACCAATGACAGGTCATAAGTCCTGTAAACGCCTCGACCACCATATACTGTTTCCAAAAACAATTTACATCTTCGTCTCTATTGAGATACAATTATTCCTTAAAATGATTAACCCGCAATGGGTAAAATCCAGTATTTGTCTACAAGTATTTGTATACTGAAAAACAAAATTTCAGTTTCTGATAAAAAATCGGCATTCATAATCTAAATACAAACTAGCAAATATTTTAATTGTGAATATTTTGGACCCGCTACACTTAATGAAACAATTGAATAAACGAAATGACGTATTATCGTTTTTTTTTATTTATTAAAAATAATATAAAACACCTTCACACTTTGTTTTGTTTAATTAAACCAATCGGTTACAAAAACAACTCCTTGAATCGATAAAGAAAATAAAGTGGTGTAAAAACAAATTATAGAAGTGTTATAAATTATTAGAATGGTAAAAAAAATATACGTTAACGATGTAATTGGAACCAGAAATAGAGGAAGACCGGGGAAAACGTGGCACGATCAAATAAATCAAATATTGAATGTCGGCCATGTGAGGAGTGTGAGAAATCGACGCGCGTGCATGATACGATGTATGAATGTTGAGGAAGCGAGAGAAATATGTCAAGAAAGAAAAGTGTGGCAGTCCATTCTTTCTGCCTACCCCTTCGGGGAGACGGCGTGATGGTTAGTTAGTTAGTTAGTTTTATATTATTTTGAATAATGTCACATCATAAATTATGTTAAGTGCTTCATACGAAAGTATTTTTATAATTTATTCATATATTTTTTTAAATATACACGTTTTAATCATATTATAATGAAAGCAGAGGTTTTTATGCAGATATTCGATAAAGTAGAGTGTATCTACCAGAACATGAAACAATTTAATGCATACGAAGGAGATGATTATAAAGGGAGAACATGTTAATAGAAATATGAAGCGTATATGGAAATTCAGCCCGCGGAACTTTCCGAACCTAACTGTATCGTAAGACAAGTTACGTCAGCCATGGAGTGATGGTTTACGGCGTACATATTTCATATAGGGTATATCAGTGAATATTGCGAAGTTTCAGCTATACAAAAAATATTTATCTGGCACTATATAATGGAGTTCTAGTGCCAACCCTTATGTGTGGAAGTGAATCTTGGGGTTGACAAAAGAAGGATGAAAGTAGGATAAATGCCGTAGAAATAAGAGAAAATTTTCCCGTGCTGGAAAACAAAATATGATAAAATACCGAACAACCAAATAACGAAAAAATCTAATTACATTACATTACATTGCATTATAAGTCAAATTAAAAAAAGGATCACCGAATTTTTTTTTTTACTTGTGTTGTCTTTATGAATTGATACAGGGTGATGTTAGCTTAGTTTTATCAAAGAGTATTGCGTACCTGTAAATAAGAAACATGTAAATGCATTCATTTGTCGGCCCCTCGCAACCGATCCTCCACCGTGGTTGCGTAGTTAACGTCCCTGGAATGGTTCGGACATATGGAACGAATGGACGAAAGAAGAATGGTTGGTGACCAAAGAAAGCATGGCATGACCAAATTAATCAAATACTAAGAGGCATTCACATTCGATGTCGGAAAAATCGACGAACGTGTATGTTACGATTTATAAATGTACAGGAATCTAGAGAGGTTCAATTCAATTCATTCAAAAAAATTATAAACATTACAGAATAAATTCCAAGTCGTTTATAATCTCAATATAAAAAAAAATAATAACAATAAAAAAAAATACAAATAATTTACGAAAAATAAGAAAAAAAAACAGAAGACAATTAAAAAAAATATTCGAGAACAATTTAGTAAAAATAAACATTGTTGTACAATAAGAAGAGAAGCAAAAAGCAATTTAATACATAACAGATAGATGCTTTCTGAAGGTAGCCTCACTATCGTGAAAAATGTCCACATCCGAAGAGATGCGGTTTCATAGAATTATTGACCTGCCCACGGGCATTACCTTAGGTAGATTGGTTCTACACAGTGGCAGGTGAAATAATCTATGTTTTCTTTGTCGCAGTTAATTGTCTGGGACAAACAAAGTCAAGTCATTCAAAATATCAGAGTTATGTATTCGACCACGAATCAGTTGAAAAAATTAACACCCAAGTGGATAGTTCGTCTAATTTTCAATGATTGGTAGTCCAGCATACCCAGCAAGAAATCGGTTGGGTACAGCCAGGGGTAGTAGCTATGTCAGGAAAGAGCAGTATGGCGTTCCCTCTCTCTCCCTACCCCTCCGTGGAAACGGTTAGTTAGACAAAATACCCAATACCGAAATCAGAAGCCGTACAAAGCTTGTCGATATAAAGGACCGTGTTTCCAAACTGAAGAGGAAATGGGTAGGACATGTTGCCAGACAGAGAACCGGAAACGGCGTGAACTTCTTCTTCTTTTAATAGATCTGACGATCTGTGACACAGAAATCATGTCTCGTCGGATGATGAGATCCAGCTGTCCCTCCATCTCTTAGGCGGTCTTCCAGGTGGGCGGTGTCCGGAGGGGATTTCATAAGCGGCTGTATATGCAAGTCTGTCACCATCCATTCGGGCTACATGGTCCCTCCAGTATCTTCTTCTGGATCTACTCCACTGAACGATATCCTCTATTTCGCAAGTTTACCTTATATCTACGTTGCGGACACGATCTCGGAGGGTTTTTCAAGTAATTGATCTTAGGACCTTCATCTCCGATGTTCTTAGTAGTCCCTTGGTTCGCACAGTGTCAGCTCGCGTCTCTACAGCGTACGTCATGATAGGTCGCACGCATGTTTTATAGATTCTGATCTTGCTGTCGACACGCATGTGCTTGTTCTTCCAGACCAGATTCTTCAGGCATCCGACACGGCAGAGGCTTTACTGACTTGTTCACGTACTTCGGTATAAAGGTCATTTTGGCTGCAGATCTCTACTCCCAAATATCTGAAACTCATTACTTGCTCTACAGGTATATCATCAACAGTCAGCTCACATCTTGTAGGTGGCCTAGATATAGTGAGACTTTTTGTTTTGTTGACTGATATAGCCATATAACCTAACAGGGCAATTGAAAGAAACATCAAAGTGGAAGTGTGTTGGAAGGTGAAAGGAGGGACGCGTGTGCTGGGCGGACTTGTGTTTATTTTCAAACGATGGACTATTGTCCTCCAGTTGCTGCTTGTTTACGTCTGGTACAGAGCGGCAGAGGCGCCTGCCTTGACGCCCGGCTCTCTTGCATTGTTCGCTAGCCATTGTGCCGCCCATCGCTTCTTCCGTTCGTCCGCCGCAGCTTGGCGTGGTTATTATTCTACCGGTCTGCCCGTCAGATCGGTATCTCCTCCGCACTATTCTTGCTCGCTTTTCACGAGGAAGTGTAATACATTGTGTCAGGCTAACTCGATCATTAGCGACAAGTTTTGATCGGACTATTTTACACGTTTCATTTCCAACACGAAATAGATCTATAATAATAATAATATGGTACTTTGAAAACGCTGTTTTCGAGATGTACTATAATCATCTCAGGGGCTCATTGAGACATGTTTTAAAACTAATTTTTTATTTTTTTATTAACTGTATAATTCCCTACTGACAAATTATTTTTTTTTAAATTAAAACACTCATTTCCACGTTCGAGTTTATTTTTCTGGAATGTTTTACACCCTCTTCATCGGGAAAATGATATTAACTTTAAACTACGAACTTATACTATTTTCTTTATGATGAAGGTGTAAAGCCTACGAAGCATCTCGAGAACAATAAATAATTAATACGAATTAAAATATCTGTTTTCTAGAAGCTTTATTATACAAGTAGTTTAGTAAAACTTCTATAAACCAGATATTTTCATTCAAAAAGTTTTAATTAAAAAAAAATCGCTTAAAATTTGAATATGAACGCTGCATTTGACATTAGCGGTCGATTAGATAATAATATAATTTAATTATCAGATCGGGACTCACATAATCTATTTTATAAAAATAAAAATAAGTTAGAACCTTTAAACATTTGTGATACCGTGTTCGTGTGTTTTTATGTAAATAAAAGTTTATTCAGAAAATATATCTGTGGAACAAAATCCTGGAGGAGGCGATTGCAAGTTAAGCGGTTAATGCGGATCCAAGCATCATCGGAAGCCGGACTGCGAGTGATTTCGGCGGTGAGTCCACCCCGCGAGTCGGTGGGTGCAGCGGGGGGTCTTGCGGCCGCCCGGGATGCGCGGCTGCCGGGGGCGCGAGCGGAGGGCGAGCTCGGAGGCGGCGGTGCCCCCCGCGGACGGGCCCTCCGCCCGCCCGCACAGCTGGCACAACACCCCCCGGCGATCGCGCAAAGTCCTCGCGCAAGACGACATGCGTTAGTCACGATATCCTTTACACGCTTTTGCAAATGTCTTATGCAGGCGCCTGCCTACACCGCCACGCATGCTCATTATCTGCCCAAACCCCCATCATTTCACAATTTTCTTTTAATTTTAACAAGTGCTTTTAGTTATCTATTGAATGATTGAAATAAAATAGCCACCAAATATAAAAAATACTAAGTATGAAATTACGTTATTATGTCATAAAGAACGAAACCGGATTCTTCGTTTTTTTTTTTTTTTGTGTACAATAAATGATTGACCATGGTGTAAATACTCACCTGGCAATGTAGCTATTTATTTATTTATTTGAAAATAACGTCTTCTATATTCGCCTACACTTTGTGTTGTGGATTTATATTTGAATTAATATAATTACACATGGAATCACAACACTTTATTGTAATACCAAGCTATAAAAATAAATATTATACTCGTATATTAAATAAAGTGTTGTAATACCAAGCGTAATTATATTTATTCAAATGAAATAAACGTTTTCTTAAAATTTGTAAACTCTATGTGTCTTATAAACTTATAGTAATCAAAACAGGTCAACTGTCAACCAAATGTCAAAGTAAAATTGATATTATTTTGTAATCTAGCGCCAAAATCAATGGCTTATGTACCTTAATTGGTAGATGGGAATTTTGAGTTTAACGTATAACAAGAATACGTGTGAAATATCTTCAGTTTGTAGCAAATTTGCTACACCATGAAATGAAGGGTTAAGCAACCATCCGAGGATGACTGCTTGTATGTTGTTTTTTTCTTTCTTTCAGTAGTTGCCAATTTTTTGTTTTCGCAGTCCTTTATACAACATTTGTTTAATTACTTCCTTATATTGCTTACCTGTATTATATTTTAAGTGCTCGCTGAAGTATATATTGTTTTATATATGGATTACAGTAACTATCGTTAACTGGACAGGGAAAAAAGGTATCGGTCGACCCCAGAAAATATGGCCTGACAACATTATTACTGTCAGGGGAAGAAGACGAATAAGATTAGCTCAAGATAAAAAAATGATTGAATTGACCACGTCCAGCAGTGGAGATAATATGAAGAAGATATCGTTGACTGTATCGACATTGTTGATTACTCTATCAGGGCGATCACATATCTGTAATTATTTTGGTAATGGTCTCGAGCGATGAAGTTATGATGTTCGGATCACTAAGTTCATAAAATTGCTCTACACCACGGATAATATTGTTCTCCAATGGTTAGGTTAGGTTGCTATCGTAATCGTTTTAAAAGATTTGTTTATTTTATTGAAAGAATCAGTTAACTAATAAGTCTCAAACATTTCTCGGGTATCCTGCGACGTGGCGTGCGATTCTATTAGCTGAAGTAATGGAAGGATTGTCTCTAGCCATGAGCGATTCAAATCTTCCACGAAGTAACGGAGGTGCTCCCGATAATAGTTGATGTCGTGTTTGCTAATTAATTTATGTCTCCTGTCGGGTCAGACAAGTTAATTAATACCAACGGCCCCGTCTCGCTTCTAGGTTTGCAGCAGTTTTATGTTCATTCTTTCAATTACATATTGTCTTTGAGCCGTTTTATTCCAGGGTTGTCCTCGTGTAAGCCTGTAATCTATTTTTCGGCGTCTCTGATCTACCACAATTCTCTTTACAATTTATTATTTGAACAATTTACTATGAGTATCGTACGAGTATGCTATTAACAGATTATTTTACACAAAAGTAAATCCGCTAAGAGAAACTCAACTATCTCAGAGGAATATAATAATATTAATTCTTCATATAAAGCACTCACTTTGTGGTTAGACATTTTAAAAATATATGTAAATAAAACAACTTTGTATTTAACCACGGTAGGGTTATTATATTGATGCCAACTAGTTTCGCTTGGACCCAAGCTTCATCAGGGCAGTATAACAACTGTTGTCAAGTATAACAACAGTTGTTATACTGCCCTGATGAAGCTTGGGTCCAAGCGAAACTAGTTGGCATCAATATAATAACCCTACCGTGGTTAAATACAAAGTTGTTTTCTTTATATAATTTTTTATAATAATATTATTCAGTAGGTATTATAAGATTTGATTCCCTTCAAAATATGATCTGTTTCAATTTCTGTCCCAAACCGAACAACTAATCCAAGTGTATAAAAGGAGACTATAAAGTAACGTTATTTAGAGAAGAAAACGTTTCGTATGAAACAAAAGTGCGTTTAGCCATCTTTGATTTATCTGAATGATAGGTTACTTATAACTTCCCGTCAAACAGGTTTTTTTTAACGAGACAATGGAGCGTTAATCCACTCAATTCGCCAAATTAGATAAATCTGGAAACTATTATATTTTGTTTATTAATAATACCAGAATTGTAAATTTTTAAAAATATTAATAGTATGTAATTGCAGTTCTTCACAAGCACATATTTTTCCTAAAAGACAAACGTTCAAAACGAACTTGTATCTAATTTAAATATTTTTTTTTGGATCTTGGGTGAACCTTGCCTCATGTTATCCCCTTCGACCGACATATCAGGGATCCATGTAGTCTCAGTTTGTGTGTTTTTGTTTTTATAGAGTCTACGTTACTCTTATTTATTGTCATTTCCGCTTATGTGTGAACATTTTAGGCATTTCAGGAAAAAGTAATTCTACGTTGCCTTTGAGAAAAATGATTGATTTGTTTTACGTTACTTTCCGACTGTCTAAAGCATTATCAAACATTTGATAATGCCTTAGACAGGCGAAACATATCATTCACATAAAATATAACAACTTTTTTAGAAAACAGACGTTTTCATTCGTGCTAATTATTTGGTATCATTGTTTATTTATTTTCTTGTAAAATGAGTGGTGGTACAGAAAAGGTTGGAAACCTATAAGTAAGATATACAAGGAAATAATAAAATAAATTTTTACTCTCACGTGGCCGCGTGTTATCTGATTAACACTCACCTGTTGGTTCTTTGAAGGCGAAATCTGCCGCTGCATTATCTCTCTATCAGTCGAGCCGTTCGTTCATCTAAAGTGGTCTGTCATGAACAGAGAGTATTGGACGTGGTCCATGCTACGTCCAAATTACACGCATAATTCAATTCCACGGGACAATGTCAGGATCGCAAGCGCTCGAGAGATGCGCCAGGCCATTTGAAGGGGCCTGCTATTACCTCACACATTATCCTAATTTACGATAGCAATAGTGTAACATCAGAATACAAATATATATTCTGTTGTAACATTATTCAAACTAGAAATAAATTCATTGTATTAGTAAATAGTTAACTATACATTAACGTATATGTTAACGATGTTAATGGAACTAGAAATAGAGGAAGATAAAGGAAAACGTGGCACAGTTAAATAAATCAAATATTGAATCAATCTGTTATCAACTATCAAGGTTCGAAAAATCTCACATCTTGGTCATATACTGCGTGGGGAAAAGTACCACCTTCTCCAACTGATATTGGAGGGGAAAATTGAGGGACGCCGAGGGCCCGGAAGGAGACAAATGTCCTGGCTGCGAAACGTGAGGGAGTGGACCGGCATCCGAAGTGTGGAGGAGCTGTTCTGAGCGGCGCAAGACAGGGACAGGTTCGCCGAGGTGATCGCCAACGTTGGGGGGACCCGACAGGGCACTTGAAGAAGAACAAGAAGAAATATTGAATGTCGGCCATGTGAGGAGTCGGAGAAATGGACGTGCCTGCATGACACGATGTATGAATGTTAAGGATGCGAGAGAAATATGTCAGATAGTCAAGTGTGGCAGTTCATTTTTTCTGCCTACCACTTCGGGGAGACGGCGTGATGGTTAGTTAGTTTGTATGATTTCATATCGCAAAGATTGCAAGAGATAATTTTTCACGTTAGTTATTTTGTATGACCTAATAAATTCTGAACAGGCTTAACTCTTTCGGTGATGCAGTTCCAACACTGCCATCTGACGCCTTTTGTTTTCGATAATTCCTTTCACCTGAAGTATCTAGATCAACTGAGACACTGCACAACATTTTCTATGCCTTCCTAAAGGTCTCCATTTTATTGACCTTAATGTATTCGGAGTATAAACGCACATGCTATAATGATGTTTGAACCAAAGTGTATTCAGTGTAATTTGTTGTTTTATACACAGAAACAGTTATTAAACCCTCAGTAACTAGGTTATCTATAAACGTGTTTACTGACGTATTTAGTGCGAACAAAATAATAAATAAGTGGTAAGTGCTTTGACTGCCACACCGAATGTCCCGGGTTCGTTTCCCAGTGATGGCAGTGTGATCACACTGTCTTTGGTCTGGTGACAATAAAATGGCGATAGATTAGCTACCTACATGTCACGAGAATCAATATGATAGCTATACCATTTGCATCGATTTGGCTCGCGCTGTAATTATAGATAGATACAACAAAATAATAATAAGAAGAGTAGAATAGAAAGTAATTAATTAAGAATGGTGAAGATAGTATACCAGTTATTTTAGGCACCATAATGATGAAAAAGGAGACCCATGAAAAGCAAAAAATGATAGAATTAGATAGTATCAGCAATGTCCAAGAGACATCGTTAATTATTTCAATGACAAGGCTGCAACGAAGAAATACCAAAAGGTGATATCGTTGAGTTTTAGAAGGTAGATCTGACGACAAGCAGGAGTCCTGCATTCGTCCATGAGGATTTTCACCATCCTCAGCACAAAAAATAGTATATGTTAACGATGTGAATGGAGCACGAAGTAGAGGTAAACCGTAGTTTGACCGACGTGCGTTCATGACTTGAGAAGTTAAGATAAGTATGCCGTTAAATAATAGAATGGCGGTCTATCCTTTTAGCGCACCACCTCGGGAAAACAGCGCAATGGTTAGTTATACTAGAGCCGCTCAGAAGTGAGTCTTGGGGCCATAAATCATTTCCCTATGTCTATCTCGCTTGCACTTACGGGCCTTATGGAGCGGTTTAGGGATGGGCGTAATAATAAAATAAATATATCGATAAGTAACGTTTATTATCGTATCTTGTTCATAAACTTTAACGAGTTAACAAAGTTTTGATATTAAACTTTATTTATGGGTTTTACGTGCGTTTAAATTAGTATGAAATTAGTGACTACCAGATACTAAATTAAATACCAGTAAAAACAGAAAAATTGTTTAATTTTAAAATTTGTATACCGTATGTCTATAAACCCAGAAAGAAAGTTAAGTATAAAAAACAAAGTAGATCATATTGTGGCCCTTAAAAGAGCCGTTTATATTACAAAAAAATGTATCAATCCTCATCGGAGTCTTCTTCATCAGTGATCGACGATTATAACTGAGGGCTCTTCAAGTATATTTAGGAATGCGGAAAACCATGCCATATATGTATCGCCATCCATTTCTGTGTGATAATCAGCATCCTTCGATTTTACCGCTTTAAATATTAGCTTCGCTTCTGGAACAAAGCCAGTCCTTGCGGAACCAGCATGGCAAACTATCAATCTTTGACCTTTTCCTACAGGCTGATTCTCGAAACCTCCTTCATCGTTGCTTCCAAGCCACATACGCTTTCTTGAATGGTTTTGATTAATCCATGTTTCATCCAGATAGAAACGCGGCCGCTGATCGTTAGTTCTTCTAAGTAAATCCAATTTCCTTAAAAAGTCCATTCTGGCACAAACAATATCTGTTCTTTCCATTAAATATTTACGTCCTTCGGCATTTTTCTTATACTTGAACCCAATCTCCTTCATGAGTGTTCTCATCGAAGTTTTTCCGCATTTAAAATCAGGTAATTGCTCTCGGTATTTTTCTAATATTTTCGCCACGGACGGATACTCTCCACTATCATAAAATGAACCTACAGTCCGCTTCAATACACTTTTATCAAAATCGTCAATATTGGTGACAGTTTCTTGTTTCTTAAAATTTGCTCTTGGTGTACAGGGGCTGCTTGATTGCAATAATTCAGTCTTTATTCGGTCCACTGTCACTCTACTCACACCACAAATAAACGCGGCCATTTTCACGTGGTTTGTTGAAATTAAGAGAAGCTATTTTATTCGGATCACTTTTCAATTCATTGACAAACAAGAATACGTTGTGAATCACTGTTCGAGTTTGAGGGCTAATATCGCCATGTAATTTCTTCAAATCAATGTTGGAAAATAAAGTATCCATAGTGCGTAACGAGTGGTGACACACGAATGAATTCATTTAATTGCAGTAAACACATTTATAACAAAAAAGCACTGCATTCGGTAAAAACCAATCATTAGTGACTCATCGTACATATCATTATAAAATCATTATAGTGACCCATCGACACCACGAGAGCAGGTAGCCGTATACCGATAACGGTCCTGGGGCCTCCCATCCCTATTTCTATTGACATTTATGGCCCTACGACTCCGTTCTAAACGGCCGTAGTATAGTATTAAGTTAGAATACTATTGCTATGTCTGTCATTTTTAAGATAACATTTTTTATTGTATTTTTTATACAATTTAACTAATTCGAATGTCCTATAATGGAATTACTTATGAAATACTAATGTTTAGACGCCAAGATCATTCACAGTACCTTCTTACTATTGAGTGAGTTGATATTTTTCACCCCTTAGTACATACGTACCCCGAGTGTCCCACTGGTCTGACTATAATACGATTAAAAGCCGTGCCACACTGTTTTAAACGAGCTCTCCACATCGGTCTCCACCGGCGGCTTTAAACTAAAAGTATCCGAGCGAGATGGAGTTACTTAGTTTTTTTTCAAAACCGCCGGTAGAGACCGACGTGGAGAGCTTGTTTCAAACAGTGTGGCACGGCCTTAAGCAATTTTCTAGAGGTGTTTACCTTAAACTTCAATGTTGCTACGCAAAAAAGCCGAAGGTGTTACAACTGTCCATTCATTTGTTGATCCAATTGAATCGTAAATGAATATCTCTTATCTAACGTATTTTTTTATACATTTTATTCACATCAAGTAACTGTTTGAATGTTTAATATTAAAGTGTTTCGGTTAATAAATTAAACGATTTCGCCGGTAAGGTAGGAATTGATTTCTAGCGCTGTACACATACACGGGCGAACAATAAAATTCCTCCCATTGGTTAGTGCCCCGTCCCCTTCTAGCTCACATTGTTTAGGCGAGTTTGGCAATAATGCGAGCCAAGCAACCATTAGCGTGCGAGGGGTCAAATATTTGGCAATTCCTAGAATTTATGTATATTTCTAAAAATAAATATTACTAACGCTGAACTAGGTACTCAGTAGAACAAACGGACTCCTAATCCTCTACTGGAGCAACATATTTTTATATAAATTACTATGATATCACGTAGAATGAATGAGTGAAAAGAGGTAGATAAATTTAAGAGCTGGAAGACCCAAAATTCAATGACTGACCCAATTTTTTTTCCTTTGTTAGTTTTTGTAATTTTATCCTTGGTTTATCTCAAGGATATTACTACTACTACTTCTCGGCGCTACATTCATGTGTGAGACTTGGCCTCCTCCACTGGCTTCTGTCCCTGGCCATCTCTCTCCATTCCCCAACACTTTCCAATTTTTCCCAGTCTTCAAGGATATTACTAATAATTTTAACATTTTATTTGTGTATTTTACATTTAAATTAATGTCTACTGAGTTTAAACAAAAAAAAAACATGGACCATAAAAGGTGGCCTATCTGATGCTTTTATAGGACGCAGCGGCCTTCTTTCGTCAGCTTCACTCTTACACTCCCTAGGACTTTAAGAGGCAAGCATAAGAGACCCCAGACCACATTTAATCTAATTTAATAAAGTAACACAATGTACAGTATAATCATAACAAGCATTAAAAGAGTTTAATGAGCTGACTCAGTCAAGCTATCCATGGGCTATCTTAATATGTTCTGACATTTGTCTCAACTTTGAAAACCTCAGCCGGGAAATTCTAAGTATGTCTATGGGGAGAATACAAAAAATACTATTGGCTCCAACGACTAGAGGAGTACATACCAGACAATGGGAAGATAGAGCGAATGTTGGAGGAGGGTAAGACCGGCTGTAGAGCCAATGATGATGAAATTTGAATAAAAATATGAAGTAAAAAAAGCGTTAATGTATATTTCAAATATATATATATATATATATATATATATATATATATATATATATATATATATATATATATATATATATATATATATATATATATATATATATATATATATATATATATATATATATATATATATATATATATATATATATATATATATATATATTATATATATATATATATATATATATATATATTATATATATATATATTACATATTATATATATATATATATATATACATACATGTATATATATATATTAATGTAAGCATGTTTCCTTTGTAATGCTTGTTAAAACACGTTTTTCTAAGAAACACTTATTTTGAATGTACCTTAAGGCTTTCTCTGATTTATATTGTAAAATATGAAATAATATTGTTACGTAGATTTCTTTAGAAGTATACACAAATAGTCAATATTTCCAAGTAATACTTTATGTAATTTTTTAAACAAAGGATAATACCAACTTATTTATGTTATTCTCTTTGAAGAGAAGAAAATTGAAGAGAAGAAAAATATATGGGGACTGGGGAAAGACTTAACACCATTGTTCAATAACAATATATATTATTTATTTACGTAAAAATGTGAAATATATACAAGAGTTATCTTTTTAGAGTAAATATACTAAATGCGGCCTGGGGTCCACCTCGCATTTTACAGAAATATATCCAGAGCGTATTTATTGTTTCCGGGAATACCGATGATAGATGAATTCATTCTGAAAAATTTTACAAAGGTTTTTACAAAGGATTCCCTTCACATCCTAACCCCACAATAAAAGACCTCTCAAATTACGACCCAAACACCTCCAGCCGCCACAAGCGCCCAAAATCGATCCTCCTTCAGAGGAACACTCCGGGCCATACAAATCATGCCCCCATAAACTAACAACCCACCAAATCACCTTCCAACAATGTTCCCATCAGACGTAAGAGGAATAGCCAGAAGATCCAAGTCCAAGATGAACATTGACATAAAACTCTTATAATTAATACAATTGAAAACGTCTGGTTTATAGAAGTTTTATTACAATTTATGGGAATGACGTGTTTCGCCTTTCTAAGGCAGAAATATGTATTTCCCATAAACTATTATATAATAAAACTTCTAGAAAACATACGTTTTCATTCGTATTTATTATATCTAGAGCGCTAAATTATGTATGGAATTATGTATGGAAGCGAAGCATGGAACTGGCAAACGAAGGATGAAAGTAGAATAAATGCAGTAATGAGATCTTTTAGACGAATGTGTGCATACTCTGTGTATGATAGAGTGTCGAATGAAAATATAAGAAGTGAATGCGGTGCGAATGATGGTGTCATGAACAAAATAATGAAAGGATCATTAAGATGGTTTGGACATATGGAAAGAAAGAATGGTAAAAAAATTATATGTTAATGATGTAAATGGAACCAGAAATAGAGGAAGACCGGGGAAAACGTGGCACGATCAAATAAATCAAATATTGAATGTCGGCCATGTGAGGAGTCAGAGAAATCGACACGCGTGCATGACACGATGTATGAATGTTGAGGAATCGAGAGAAATATGTCAGGAAAGAAAAGCGTGGCAGTCCATTCTTTCTGCTAGTTAGTTAGTTAGTTAGCTAAATATACACATAACACTTATTAATCTTATATAATTTAACAGAGTTAACTCATATTTAAAAAAGGTAGGGTAATTAATTGTGAGATGAAGATATTGTACTTTTTAAAAAAAAAATTTGACTACCATAAAATATGTCATCTTAAGCAATATTATAGCCCTGCAAAGCGTGGATAACTTGAGATAAACACGGTAATGTTTTTTTATTGTTGTCGAAGTCCTGCTGCGGAGATTTTTTTTGTCTCCCCGATTGTGCTTGATCCTGTCTCGATTACCCTTTATTGACTCCAAGCCGGTGCGCGTCGTTCAGAAGCCATTAGCTGCAGTACTTTTATTCCCCACCGCGGGCACACTTGGCGTCTGATTTACCACACTTCAGGCATCACGTTACTAGCAGTGCAGTACTCTCTTTTTTACAAGCATTAAACCGGGATAAACTGTTTAACTCGACAAAACGTTTGTCATTTGAAAAGTTGTCATTTTATACGTCCTTATTTATTTAAATATTCATCTGAAATCAGTTGTCATCTTCGTGCAAATCATTTGTTATTAATAATGTATTTAATATTGTATTTATTTATTTTTATTTTCATTTTAAACAAATGAGACAAAGCAAACGAACAACATTTAAGCGACTCATTTGAACACAAAACAGTTTAACAAAAATAACAATAACAATGAGGAGTTAGAGAAATCGACGCGCGTGCATGACACGATGTATGAATGTTGAGGAAGCGAGAGAAATATGTCAGGAAAGAAAAGTGTGGCAGTCCATTCTTTCTGCCTACCCCTTAGTTAGTTAGTTAGTTAACAATAACAATATGAAATATTATAGAGCACATTTACATCCTAAGAAACAACATATCTCAGAATGATCCCAAGTATGTCGACGTCAGTGAGGCAGTAATCCTTCTAGAATTGATAATATATTTTTTATGAACACTGCCTCACTGACATTAAAAATGTTCAAATCCGAGGCGATTAAATTCAACGTCCGAACTGCTCTTCCCACTGGCATCATCAAAGGTAGGTTGGTTCTGCGTGACAGAGTAAAGAACTAGTGATGCCGGTGTTACCGCAGGTAACCATTGGGAACAAAGATACCCATTTGTTCCAGAACATAAGGGTTCTCAATAGAGCCCCGAATCAGCTTTAATAAATCTGTCGCTGTAAACCCTTCCCTCCTTAGTTCAGGGGAGTTATACCCTAGCATACCCAAGAGAAATACCGTTGGATACAGTCAACGATACACCCCGTATTCTTTAGGGTTCTCAAAAATATCTTTTGAACCCCTCTACAACATTACAGAATACTGAATATTATCGATACAATATTGACGAATATTTTGTTGCATTCGTATTCCATTGTTATGTGGTCAGCTCGACTCTTGACTGCTATTTGGTTACATATAAAAGTTCTCTATTATTTGAAGTATTTTTAAATACATGTTAAAAATAGGCTCACTGGACACTCTTTTATGTTTATATTCTGACTTGAGAGTGTTGTCTACCGATGTTATTAAGGTAGTAGTCTGATAACTTAAGCCGATTTTCATGGCTTTTTTGGAGGGCGTTTTTTTTTGTAAGAAAATAAAAATGAATCGTTTTAGATATTTAGGATGTTTTTATTTACATATTAAATATACAGAATTTTTTTATTTTTTTAAATTTAATAGTTTATTGTTATTATTATTGATCTAAGTTGGGACCGCGAAAAAAAAGCTCGTGGGTGGCCCCGGTGAATTTGGCTCTTGATGTTATCTGAAATCAAAAATTCTTATTCTAATGACATGTCATTCTCGTCGGAACTATCGAGACATTTTTTCACCCCTAACTTTTTATTTTACAACCCCTTCTTTGCTGACTTTTTTTTTCAAAGTCCGCCATTTTGTTATTTATCCATGAAATTTAACTTCTGTAGTTCCGACCAGAATGACATGTCTTTAGATTAAGAATTTCCAAAATTTTTGATTTCAGATAACACCAAGAGCCAAAATCACCGGGGCCACCCCCGCTCTTTTTTTTTCGAGGTGCCAATAATAATAATAAACTATTAAATTAAAAAAAATGATGTGTCTTTAATATGTAAATAAAAACATCCTCAATATCCAAAACGATTCATTTTTATTTTCCTTAAAAAAAACGCCCTCCAAAAAAGACATGAAAATCGGCTTAATGCTCTCAAACCTTACTACTTTAATGCTCTCAAACTATTTTTAGTAATATGCTATATTTTATTTTATTTTAAATGATCTTAAGCCAACTCCCTCACTAGTACTTTCGTCCACGTATAGTTAATTAAAAGCTAGTATTTCATGTTTTACAACGCAAACACATTTACAGTATGTGAGGTGTGTCTCTGTTCGATTAATTTGTTTGTTCGTACTTGCATTCACCATTTTCAATTGCGGTCAACCCATCTAACATTTTTATATGCGACATACATTACCTTTCAGAAACATGGTTATCATTTAATAAATAGATTGTCGATTGTTTTTTTGTCGGGAAATGTCTATGTTAACTCGGAACAAACTCCTGATCTATTAAACCGTCGATCTACAAGGTCGATCTTCACTCAAGAAGTCCCCATCTGGGCGAGCTTCGTGTCGGAGTACGGAAACTTCAAATATTGCAAAATAAGGCTATCCGATTATCACTTGGTACACCTTCATGGGCCAGGATCACAAAATAAAGGACTCTATTCACATTAATAAAAGCCCCCACCAACGCTCAAAATCTATCCTCCTTCAGAGGAACATTTCGGGCCACATAAACCAAGCCCTCGCAACCAAACCAACAACCCACCTAATCAAATTTCCAACAACGTTTCCAATAGACGTAACTGAAATAGCCACTAAAGCTGAACCTCTGTAAACCCGAAGTTGCCAGTCCAAGTCCAAGAATATATTTTGGAGCGCTGGTGCTGTTTCATGTTCGGTTCTCGCCTGCCCAAGTCGCTGTTACTCTTTAAAGGCACGAATCTCTATTGATTTAAATAGTAAAACATTTTTTTATATATTGTGTTCTCTATTCTCATGTCATTTAATTGAGGGTATTTACATGTAAATGGGGCTGCTTTGTAACTTAGCTTGTACTCCTCGTGATATGAAGAGATCTTTTGAATGCTTGAATGTAGAATTATACATATGTATTACTGTCTCGCTGGTCTCGACAGAATAATCTGCCACTCGAATTAAGATTGACATGTGAATGCTTGGACTCTTTGCAGATGCGATTGTATCTGGTTTGCCGAGTGTGAAATGATTAGAGAAAAAAAAACACACTTTATTCGTTTCGGCCGTGGCGATGTTCACCACTTGAACCCTTTTGGTTGTGTGTCTTCTTCCCTGAATTAGGGGGCATGGAGCGAGATGTCTGATCCAGCCGAAGAAATCTCTAGCACCGTGCGTTGTTTCGGCTGATCCGCAAATCCCTCAGTAAACACTCTGAACACACTCGGCATTTAATCTGTATAACACACAAGAGGGTTTAGAACGCAGCCGATTATATTGCGAGCGATGTAACGCAAAGAATACATTCTGACATGTTCCTATTCCTCTCTTCTGTATTTTTCTGAAGTAATTATTTAAAAATATATCATCTTTGTATATCTCGCACTGTGTAAATTAGCGTGTGCAGTGCGCAACGATCTAGATAAACACGAATGCATCACTTAATTGCTCAAATGAGAAAATTCACAATTACTTGCTCTCGGACGTGTCATTTAATCTCGTCGTTAGGGTGATATACAACCAGCGTGTGATCAGGAGCGATTACGGAAGTCAATAACGTTTACCGTAAATCACATACATGGATCAGACCATCTTTAATGTTTGCGCGTGGAAAAGTATCCGGCAGACTGTTCGCTTGTCGGCCAAGTGCCGGCTAGACGGATCATTTTGACAGTAGTCAAACATTTGGATGTACGGACGAGTATTCCCGGCGGGGCGTTGAGTGGGTTCCCCGCGAATCCCAAACAAATGAATGGAGAATCCGTTCTGGCTGCCGACACTGGCCACCAAATGGCGGGAAGCTGTAAACAATCTCAAATAATTGCTTCCGTTGATTATGTACTCCACACTTCTTTTAGTTTCATAAACATACGCAAGTTTTCAACCTCAAATTATATAGGTAAGCCTTAAAAAATATATTCAAGCTCTTCTTTAGACTTTTCAAACACAAAATTCGTTGTGAAAGGAAAAAGCTTGACTGGTTCTCATTTGATTAATGATCTGCCGTTTGAAAAATATGTCCTTCAAAGTAAACCGGGTATTTTCCGGGTTTTAATTATATTTTTGTATGCCGATATACTTTTTTTACGCTTCCCTCAAAGTGGATTTTCTTTCATATATTTTTTTACGTTTTGCTGATGTTCGCGCTTTCTGGTAAAGTTCAAATACATACTTGAATACGTATCTATGAAAATACGCCTTTGATAATCCCCTTTCGGGTTAATTTTTCGTGATAAAACTTACCGGGCGGTTGTAGGGATTCATTCATCTATCCCCGGGAGAACATAATTTTCCGAGACACCTTTAAGGATTATAAGATTAACTTGACCGAGACACCTTTAAGGATTATAAGGTATTATACCTATCAGATATGTAATGTGTACACATTTAACCTGTTCACTTTATGAGATGGTGGATCAACACAGTATTTATATACACAATTATGAAGCTATGAAGTGTTGTGTCGTAACTTTACCAAAGATCAAACGTAAAAACAGTATTTATGATGCATTTGTATTTAAGAATTTTAATAACAAAACATTTATAACGTCAACCGATAACCTTCATGGCAAAGTGGTAAGAGCCCTGACTGCCATACCGAAGGTCCCGGGTTTGATTCCCGGGGATGACAGTGTGATTGTCACACTGTCTTTGGTCTGGTGTAGAATTCACTTGACAATAAAATGGCGATAGATTAGCTACCTTTCACATGTCACGAGAATCAATATAATAAACAAATTGTATACAGTAATTGGGTTCAAAACGACCTGTTGTATACAGAAAACAGTATAATGAATAGTTATAAATAAAAAAAAACATTGCACGATTATTGATGAGTGCCGTTACGGAATCCATTGACAAAACTGTACGCAACTATGATTTTTTTAAATGAATTAAGATACTATTTATTCCACTTTTAAGTTTATGTTTCTTGCCATTTTTTTTAAAGATATTAAACCTTTATCATTATCAATATAAACTGTTTATATCGGTCTGAAGGCATAATAATATATTCGAAAAAAAAAACGTTTTAATAACATTTAAATAATCACAACTTCTTATATGATCGGCGATTTGCGTGGTTTTAAATACTGTTTTTTTTTTTTTAAAAACTGTTTCATATTGTAAGTTTTTTTTTCTTGTAAATAATATGTCCCTTCGTTTACTATCCCATTATCACAGAACGATATGTTCTTCTGATATGCAACAGGCGGTGGCTCTTTGGGAAAAGCTAACCCTAAGGAATACGTAGCGAGACAGATTACTAGACACTCGCCAGCCCACCGCTGCTGCAAGGACATTGCTGAATCCCTTTTATTACGTCTTATATAGGGTCAAAGCACCAATGAATGACCGTTTAAGGTTCAGCTTGTACTGAAATCCACATTAAAGGCATTAATTTCTTTATTTCAGTGTACAAAATAAAAGAAAACAATAAAAAACACATTGACTTCTCTAAATTCTCTAACTCTTTTTTATTGAAATATGAGTATTACTATTAAAATTAATATTTCTCTAAAAAAATAGCACAATCACCAGTAAATGATCACTTCAGGTTATATTGATACAATACATAGATTTTGTTACATTGGCACATTATGAAACACCCTAACATATAAAAATATGTTAATATTCAAAGAATTGCATAAGAAATAACATTAAAAAAACACTTACCACACTTTTTCTTATAAAAAACTACTAACAATCTCAAAACAACAACGGGAAGACGCACTTTTACCGTTTGACAAGGCACAGTTCAAAACTGATAGTTTTGTTTCTTACCAACAGTTGTCTCTGCCTACCTCTTTTGGCATAGTTTCTTGGGATTAAAGTTTTTCGACTGGACACATAGAGCAATTCTTATTATATTTTGTTTTATTAACCAACGGTCATTTACTGGGGGGCGGTCAAATACTGGTGCTTCGACCCTAATCCGAAAGAATTCTACCGAAAATATTATACGGCAACGCCGTGTCGCTTCATGTCCAATTTACTACGCCCCTCGCGTATGCTATACGCGACAACGTCGTTTTACCGCATAATAATAATAATAAGAAGAAAAAAAAACTTAGGTATTGTGCTTGTAGAATTTTGCCTAATAACTATTGTTACGTGAACAGACAATGACTCGCTTTCGCAATGGAGTAGGTGGACTTGGCTGGGCCGCTGTTCCCACGATCGGAAACATCGATGTCAGAACCCGCAGAAGTTAAAATAACACTTTTTAAAAGTCGCTTTCACGTGTATACAAATAGACTTACACACTTTTATTGCCGCATTGTGGAATAATACATTTCCATCAACATCAAAATATCTCAATATATATGGTAAATGTATATATGTAAAATGTGTATATCTAACTAACTAACTTACCATCACGCCGTCTCCCCGAAGGGGTAGGCAGAAAGAATGGACTGCCACACTTTTCTTTCCTGACATATTTCTCTCGTTTCCTCAGCATTCATATATCGTGTCATGCACGCGCGTCGATTTCTCTGACTCCTCACATGGCCGACATTCAATATTTGATTTATTTGATCGTGCCACGTTTTCCTAGGTCTTCCTTTTTTTCTGGTTCCATTTACATCGTTAACATATAATTTTTTTACCATTATTTCTTCAATCATTCTTTCCATATGTCCAAACCATCTTAATGATCCTTTCATTATTTAGTTAATAACACCATCATTCGCACCGCATTCACTTCTTATATTTTCATTCGACACTCTATCATTATATATCTATTATATATTTGTATATGTGTATATCTATATTTGTAAAAAAAGGTCAGTATCACTTGTTGCGTGCGCGTTCAAAAATAAATGTTCCCCTCAAATCAATGATTGCAAGACAATGACTTGATGCTCTCGGGAGCAATTTACATGAACTCAAGTGCACGCGATACAAAACCACGGCAGAACAAATTTACGTTTTACTCCCCGCGTCGGTGTTAATTAGGTCCGTAGACCGATCATACAATTTTTAAAATACTTTTGTTGTTGAAACATCGTTTGGTTGTGGAAAGGCAGTGTCCTCACCGTCCGCCGCAGCGGCCTCGAGTGTGGCGGCAAGCGCGAGCTGGTCACCCGGCACGGGGCCATGCCCGGCGCGTGTGCCTCCGTATTACCCGGCTCGGTACATTTCCGATCCGCGACTCCGAGCAGCAGGGGAGCGCCCGCCGAGCGCCGCCGCCGCGGGGTCGCGCCAGACTTTTTACTCGGACCGGCGAATTTTGTCAAGATGCCAGAAATTCGGGGTAGGCGGATCGGTGTCGGGTCGGTGTGCGCGTTGCATAAAAATCGATGGAAGCCCTCCCCCAAGGTCGCCCCGCTCCCCCGCCGCCCGCCCCGCCGTTCGCCCTTCCTCGCCGACTCCGGCTTTGTCTGATAGAATTGTGTGGACCAAGCGCTAATATATTTGTTTCTTTATCTAGTAAGCATAATATATTATAATTGGAAAAATGGTGTTCTTCTACCGACCCTTATGTATGGAAGCGAAGCATGGAACTGGCAAAGGAAGGATGAAAGTAGAATAAATGCAGTAGAAATGAGATCTCTTAGACGAATGTGTGGATATTCTGTGTATGATAGGTGTCGAATGAAAATATAAGAAGTGAATGCGGTGCGAATGATGGTGTCATGAACAAAATAATGAAAGGATCATTAAGATGGTTTGGACATATGGAAAGAATGAATGAAGAAAGAATGGTAAAAATTATATGTTAATGATGTAAATGGTACCAGAAATAGAGAAAGACCAAGGAAAACGTGGCACGATCAAATAAATCAAATATTGAATGTCGGCCATGTGAAGAGTCAGAGAAATCGACGCGCGTGCATGACACGATGTATGAATGTTGAGGAATCGAGAGAAATATGTCAGGAAAGAAAGGTGTGGCAGTCCATTCTTTCTGCGTACCCCTTCGGGGAGACGGCGTGATGGTTAGTTAGTTAGTTAGTTAGAAAATTCTTTTGTTTTTCACCACCTGGATATCAATTTTGGTAAATGTCAGATAATATTACGAGCGCCCGCCTGAGAGATGCCCTCGCGTTGCCACCCTGTGGGTGGTCCTTGTCTCCGAGCCCTCGTCCCCACTCCTTTGTTAGAATGATCTAATGCTCGCTATTAATATAGCGAGTTGTCCAAACATTTCGCGAATTCAAAATTCCCTCATTATCAGTGTGGCTGCGCGCGTGTTGAATATTGAGTAAATAACGCATAAAAATATTATCACCTGTGAGAATTATTTTAGAGTTGTTAAGCGGTATTTACGCGCTCACTATCAGTAGGAACTGTTTGAAGAACAATGAGTAATGGCGGCGCTGGCGGAGTGTGACTTATCTTACAAAAGGTCAATGTCCCAATTTAAAAGAATCGGTCAATTGCTATGCTAATTCCCGAAGTGCTTCCAAAGTATAGTTTCTATCATTGACCCAATATCGGAGATTCCTGCCGCTCCTCATTACGCGGCACGTGACCTCCTGGCACGGAGGAAGAATATTAAGGGAGGCAGACATTCATTTTCTTCATATGAAGGTCATCAGAACCGTTTTCAGTCGTTTAAAACTTTATATCGTCTAGCGAACTAAATTTATGATCGTCGTTTGTCTGATTCGATTCATTTATCATTTGAATTAGTTTTCTTCGGCGTATCGTTTTATCCATAATGCGTATATATTTTTATTTCGCCTAATTTTTTTCATCCACCGTTCGAACAGTCAAAATATCCAATTTATTTTATCATTTGTCATTTCGTATTTTGTCAAATAAGATTAATTATTTATAATTAATTTTTATTTTTATATTATTTGTTTTAGATCTATTGTGTGGATGTTGGACGATCGAAGTGTGCGCGGGAGATGCCTATTGGTGGCGATGAGGTTCGCAACCCATCACACCGTGTCTCCCGCGGGGCGAAAAGGGAAGGATGGAGTGCCGCATCGGTTAAAGTGTGACAGTCCATTCTTTCTGCCTACCCTTTCGGGGAGACGGCGTGATGGTTAGTTAGTTAGTTAGTTAGATTAATTATTTTGATTATTAAAAAGACACAAATTGTCTCACTACGAACGGTGATTTTATTAAAGAAGTCATCAATTTAATATGAATATGGCGGCTCTCAATAGCACGGGTGCAATTGCCGATGTGGTGACGCCATGTCAACATTAATCGCGAATCCTGATTTCGATTCTCGGCCGATAATTGCTATATTTGATATAATATTATAATCAATTATTCCGGAGTTGAAATGGTATTATTGAATTAAAGTTAGTGGTCTATTTCGGGCTCCGTAACCTGTTCAAATAAAATTTGTTTGTATTATAATATAAGTTATAAAAGATATTTCCTTTATGTTCCAGATAATCAAATAGTTAGAGATAAAATCATGACTGACGCCCGTCTCCTACAGATTCCCCGAAACAATATAAATTGAATGTTTCTTGACGTTTGAGCATAATTTTAGTGTGGGGTATAAGTACCCTTAATCGTAGCGGAACCTCCCTCACGCTCCAATTTTCCAGGGATTAATTCTTCTTTTGATGATTTGCGGTTTTTATTAAAAACTTTTGTATTCTCGTCTTTTGATAAACTGTTTCCGCAAATAAAACAAGCCGATTGAATTATTTTTCAATTTATATATTGTTTGTCTAAACTAATTTACTAGCCATCACGTCGTTTCTTTGGAGGGGTAATCAGAGAGGATGGACCGCCACTCTGTTTTATCCTAAAATTCCTCTATAAAAATACTCCGTGACATCCAAGTTCGTCGATTTTTTCAACTTTAATCAGGCTGGCTTTTCGTAATTGATTAATTTGGTAAAGCTACGTTTTATCCATTCACATTATATAATATACAAATTCACACCTTCTTCTTCCTCGTTGTAGACCTATGTGGTCTGTTCTCCAGAGTGTTGCTTCTCCCGTGGGTTAGATTTCCAACTTTCCTTCCATCTTTTAGGATCGCTGTCTACTCCATCTTATAATATCCTCAACCTCACATACATCTCTAGCGATCTCTCTGTTGCCTGCTATCATACTAAGTGTCTTCATCTCGAAAGACCTCAAACTTGTTAGGTCCTGGCTGTGTCTGCCCTTGCTTCAACGCCATTTGTTTATTATTGATCTTACGCGTGCTTTATAGATTATCTTACTCTTAAAGGCTATTTATATTTTAACCATTCTTCCCTGATTCATTCGTTACTATTCATTCGTTACCTAAAACATAGTAGTTACCATTTCTTATTCTTTTATTATTTCATCATTCGGTTTTCTATCAAGCGTCGTTTTTTCGCACTTTCTTTTTAGTGATAACATTTCTTCAGCATTCATTCTATTATACTCGTTTGTCTATCCAAATTGAAGTAAATATCAAGCCAATTTACTTGTTGCCATAATGTATATGAAATAGTTTTTTCCCCACATACATACCATACTTTATATACTCGAATATCACATTGTGAGTAATGATGTTCAATTAGCGTATTAACAAGAGTTAAGAAGTGTTGTCTTTCGTAGTCGCGATGATGATAATATTAGTTATTTGTTGTATTTATTGAAAGGTATTTTTAATTGCTAAAAAAGTTAATAGTATCCTTTTGAATGTGTCAAAATATTCTTTTATATTCTCTAACCTTATGTTTATTGTTAACTAGTTTATTTGTGACTAACTATTCTTTATCAACAGCCTCGGGTATGTGGCGGGAATTTCTATGTTCCTTAAAAAAAAATACAATAAGGACAAAAATATGCCATTTAATTACTCTCGCCCGAGAACCCTGAAATATTCTTAAATATTCGCTAAATCCCAAAATATGCTTTTATATTCCCTAATAACTAGGGCTTAAGGGGGTATATAGATCTCAAAACACAAAAACGGCGTCTTTCTGAAAGTGAAGCTCAGGAAAAAAAACATGATTTTTATCTCAATACCGAGCCCTAATTATAATATAAGTAGATATCGAATTATTTTTGTTATAACTTGTTATGTTATAATTGGTTATGTTTATTGAATAAGTATTTTTTTTTCGTACGAAGATTATTGTCATATCAGAAATCGTCGAGATTTTTTGTAATCGGATTGTTAATCACTCAAAAAACAAAATTAAGACAAACAGCACAGCGCCGAAATGAGGATGCTTCTTAGACGGGCGAGCGGACTTACGCTGCTCAACGACATCAGGAACATCCAAATGACAACTTGAAAGAACCGTCTAAGATGGTACGGGCACGTCATGCGGCACCCACCCGACCATATTACACGGACGTTGATGGAAACGGACTAGCAACCCAGAGGAAGCCGTAGGCCCAAGTTGATGTAATTGGTACTCATTCAAAGAAGTCTCATAAGAGACCAGATTCCATCAGACGCCACCCAGGACAGACCCAGACACCCAAGAGCCGACCCCAAGTAAACGGGACAAGGCTAGGAAGAGGAATAAGAACAATAAAAATAATATTTTCGTGCCAAGAGTATTGTGACACTCATATAGATTACCTGGAATAAACCTTCATTGTGTATTATTTAATACTTGCTATAAATTTCGTCAAGCCCAATTGATGTTATAACTTTGCTATAAGTATCTTTTACAAAGTAGAATAAATGCAGTAGAAATGAGATCTCTAAGACGAATGTGTACCAAATCTGTATATGATAGAGTGTCAAATGCTAGTATAAGAAGTGAATGTGGTGCAAATGAAAGTGTTATGAACAAAATAATGAAAGGGTCATTAAGAAGGTTTGGACACATGGAAAGAGTGAGTGAAAACAGAATGGTAAAGAAGGTATATATAAACGACGTAAACGGAACTAGAAATAGAAGAAGGCCGAGGAAAATGTGGCATGATCAAATCAATAAAATATTAAATGTCGGTCACGTGAGGAGTCGGAGAAATCGACGTGCGTGCATGACAACATATATGAATGTAGAGGAAGCGAGAGAAGTATATCAGGACAGAACAGTGTGGCGTTCCATTATTTCTGCCTACCCCTCCGGGGAGACGGCGTGATGGTTAGTTAGTTAGTAATCTTTTACAAATTTTGTTATCCCTTCTCCGGTCCACGTCTCCTTAAATTCTTGCTTCGCTTTATACACAATATTTTAAAAGTGCAAAAATGAAATTGTTAAACCATGAACTTTTTTTACAGCCGCTTTGCTATATATGTAAGCATCGCCAATAAATTATTGGTGTTGCCGATAAACAAAAACTTGTTTTTGATGTGAAAGGCGACGAGGACAGACGTTCGCGTTGTGTTCCTACCCATCCCGCTCTGGTGACTCACGCCGGTCACGTGACTGCCAGTCTCATCTCGAGCCGCCCAGCCTCTGGAGCTCGTACGGGAGAGAAATAGGACAGGGGTAATATAAAAGGAAGATTTATTAATTTTATTGACCCCATAAGAAATTACTTCCGCTTTCTTAAACACTAAATATTGCGCATATATATAATATATATGGTAAATAATACTTTTACCGGTAAGGAAGGAATGTAGAGAGAATGTATTAGGAACAAAATTATGAAAAAACTGCTGCCTTGGTTTTGACATATGGAACGAAGATTGGTAAAGAAATGGAAGGAAGATTGGTAAAGAGGGTATGTTAACGATGTGAACGGAATACAGAGCCAAGAAAGACAGAAGAATACATGGCAAGACTAAAATCAAATTTTAAAGGAGCGGTCATATTAGAAGTCAGATGAATCAATGTGCAAGTATGACTTGCTTTATGAATGAAACACTAACACCAAAAAAATTTAGCTCAACCCAATATAGTCGGTAACGTCTTGGCGGTTAAAGGTTTATTTGCTTGTTACACAAGAATTCAATTTATATGGATAAAATTCACTTTTCAGACCATCGCCGTAGTTATATTAATATAGAGTCGAAATTTCCTTGGTCCAGTATTTGTCGGGTCTATCGGTCTCATAGCCACGAACATTGCCTTTTATTTATATAGATGATTATATTTATAATATGTATGAAAAAACGATAGTTTTCGAGGAGTTTTATTATAATATTTCTGTATGACATGTTTCGCCCTTCTAAGGCATTATCAAATGTTGAAAAAACATTTGATAATGCCTTAGAAAGGTGCCTAAAACAAATATTATAATAAAACTCCTTGAAAACTATCGTTTTTTAATACATATTAATAATTTAATATGGAGTTTTACATCATTGTTCAAGAAACAATAAATAGATGATTACAGGTAAAACTAATATGGGTATATTGATAAAAAAACAAATATTAAGTATAATGTGTATTATTTATTATTATGAGAAAAATTCGTAAAAAACAGTAATCTTGAGTTCAAAAGGATACATTATATGTTCCAAATAAACATAATTCGAAGAGTCTTATCATTGAATACTTCTTACGAAAATCCTTTTCATTTTTACAACAAAGAAATGCTGTAGATTTTTGAAATTTAGTTATTAAATTACTTACAGTATTTTTATTATGCATTTTTTACTGAACTTTTTCAATTTAAAAATGTTTATGTAGCCGAGAGCTTGGGAATTTTCGCTTATGAGAATTTTCCCCTCCATACGAGTACAACCCTTAATTGATATTGTGACGTCTTATAGACGGCAGCATATTCTTTTGCTCGTAGTATTATAGTTATGATAATGATTTGCAAATTATATACATTCTCTCGTCGATGCTTTGTGTAGATTTGCATTTAAACATTCATGTCTTTAAATATGTTGTAAAAATGTTAATATGTTTAGTAAAAACATTAACATAATAATTTTTTTTTTGAAAATTGGAGATAATTTACTTTTTCAATCAAACGATATCGCAACACAATGGGGGTGTAAATACTATATTATACACATACTTAGAATACATATATACTCTTTATATAACACTCTCGCTAATTATATGGTATTTTTGCGAGCGCGATAGTGACAAATTATAAGTATTGTCAAGTCAATAATTGTAGAATATTACGTCAGTCGGTCTTTTTTTTTTTTTTTTTTTCCTTTTTCCGCACATTCTTCTTAGTGATCTCATTTCTACGGCGTTTATCCTGCTTTCATCCTTCTTTTGTCAGCTCCAAACTTCACTTCCATACACGAGGGTTGGCACTAGAACTCCATTGTGTACTGCCATCTCTGCTTCTGTGGATATATTTCTATTTGCCGTAATGACTTTGAGTGCGCCATTTATTTTATTCCCAGCACCAACCCTTATTTCGATGTCTTTCTCCATTTTTCCGTCTCTTGTAAACATGCTTCTCAGATTCGTAAATTCGGTAACTCGCTCCAATTTCTCGCCCATCGCACTTATATCTATCACAAATCGTCATACATTATTCTTTCACGAAAACCATCAATTGATGCAACGTACTCTTAATATTCCATTTTTCCGATTTCAAATTAATTTTTGAAATGTGTAGTAGTTACACAGTACCGTTACGCGTTTTTTTTAGGACACTTAAGAAAGGGTTATAAATATGTTATCTTCTATTTCTGTGTGTTATATTTCCCGTTAATCGGCCGCCTAGAGGTGTCCGTACTGCCATAATAATTGAAGGCTAATGATTATCATCGATCCGCCCTTGTGAAGCCTGCTAATCGTGTACAATAATTGGATTGATTCGATTATTTATACACGGTGTTCCGAAATGATGGTTTAAAAAAATCTGTTAAATTTTAGATATAAAATAATTAAACACTTTTTATTTAACCACGGTATAGATATTATAATTGATGTCATCTAGTTTCGCTTGAATCCAAGCTTCATCAGGGCAGTATAATAACTAAACAAAAACACAAAATTTACATGTACATATAATAATAAACCGTGGTGATATACCGAGTAAGAGAGGAAAAAGGATAAGCGAAAAAATGTTTACCTTTGAAATAGCAAATTTCTATGAAATGCGAATTAATGTAATTAGGTACAAATTAATAATAATGCGAAGTCAGAGGAGGGGTGGGGGTTAGAGTTAGTATCCTGCGCCACTTGGAACAGGTTCTGAACTCTTGTTATTCCTGTCCACTCTTTGATGCTCCGCAGCCAGGACAGTTGCCTTCTACCAACTCCCCGACTTCCCTCCACTTTACCCATTAATATCAGTGGAAGGAGGTGGTATTTTTCTCCCCTTAACACATGACCCAAATATGAGATTCTTCTAATTTTCACACTCGACAACAGCTCTGTATTGGCTCTGGCTCTTTGCAGTACGTCTACATTACTGACCGTATCGGTCCACGGTATACGGAGCATTCTGCAGTATATCCACATCTCGAACGCTTCCAACCGGTTCATTACATTCACTTTCAGAGTCCAGGTTTCCAGCCATATAGTAGCCATATAGTAGATCAGACCATATATAAAATTTAATCATTCTTTGTCGGAGTTTAAAGTTATAACCATTCCGTGGTTAAATTACAAAGTGTTTTATTATTTTATATCTATAAGTTTAATTATTCTTTCCTTAGCGAATTGAGCTCTAATATAGATTGCGGAAGATGGTTCGTTTTTATTCGATACGAATTTCCGAACACATCACGTATAATTTTTCCAAATGATAATCAGATGAGTGTTCGGGTTAAATAGGGTGGGGAGAAAACCAATTTGACGGTTTCCAACATCATGCGTGGCATTAATTCCGTTCCACCTTTGGGACCGATAAAATGTTTTATTTTAGTGGCAATAAGTCTGGTGTCAGACGACAGTCGCGATCATTCGGATGTCCTCGGGCGAGTGGCGGCCGTCGGAAAGCCTAAAACTAGGAATTTCATTTGTTTGAAAATTCAACCCATGGACGCCAAGAAGTATATTTATAACGTGGTGCTAACACTAAAGGATTTATTATTAATAAGTGATTATCTCATAAATCCTTTTTTTTATAAATACGCTTAGCATATTGCTAGCTGTATTGTGATATATTTCAACAAGTTGGAAAATAAATGTGATTAGAAACCAAATATTAAAATTACGACCAGGTCGCCACAAGCGCTCAAAATCGACCCTCCTTCAGAAGAATACTTCGGTCCACACAAATTAAGCCCCCGCATAAACCAATAACCCACCATATCACGTTCCCAACAATTTTCCCATCAGACGTACGAGGAATAGCCACAAGAGGTAAAACCCTCTGTAAGCCAGAAGATCCAAGTCCAAAGTCAAAACCATTAGTGACCGTTTTATAATTATCACACATAACACAAACAAAAAAATGAATATAGAAATACCGTAAATTAATTTCCGAGAGTACGCTATCTTGTCATATTATATCATCTTCTCGGCGATACATCCCGGTGCGGAATTTGACTTCCTCCCACTGGCTTCTCTCCCTGGCCACCCCTCTCTATTCTCCAGGTCTTCCTAGTCCCCTCTGTCATCTGTCATCTTAGACGCAGCCCCCATATATTTTTCTTGGTCTCTTCTTGAAATTAAACTACGAGTAGATTAAATATGGCCTAAAGACCCTTTCGTTTTTTTTGGAATCTTGGATTCCCCAGTCAATGTAACGGCAGGGGGCGGGCCTAGGTTTTTTTTTAGTGAAACTGGCTAAAGGGCGTCGCTGCGTCCTATGACAGCTTCGGGTAAGCGGTGGGTAACCTTTATGGTCTCTTTTCGCGCGGCTCCCATTTGGACACAATCTTGGATGTTCTTCTTCTTCTTTAACAGCCATTGTCGTCCACTGCTGGATATACGCCTCTTCCATACTTCTCCATGTATGACATGTCATACGGGGGGTGGTTGGCATTACAACGCCACGCTTGCCAGACGGGTTGGCGAGGTGTCCTTCCACGTTAACCTATGCATCAATATTATCCACCGAGGCTATTCACACTCGATCTCTAACATTTCGCATAGTTTCCAGGGGAGACTAAAGTCGAGGAGGTGTGGATAGGTACTTGGGATCAGATCAATCCTCCAGCGTAGCATGGCCATCACCACGGTGATGGCCATGCACCGCTCGAAGAGTCAATAGGATCCCCCTTACTCCTCCTGTTCAAGGTGTTCAACAATCAACAATCACAAGTCAAGATCCATTTGTGAATAATTCATTTTTTTTCATAAAATGAATATGTGCGTATTTTTAACGTTTCTTAGCTATACAATTATACCGTTTGAACATTAATTAAAACAAGTCTTCTGAGAAACGGGAGGCGGTTTAGATTGTATGTGCCAAAATGACAAAAGATCATTCAGGGTCCTATACATTTTTTTTATTATACCATGGGACTTTTGTGCTGTATTCATTGGCTTGGTCAATACCCTTGTATATGTATGATGTATTTTTCATATTCATGTATGTATTTCCTCTAACAAAAAGGTCACGCATTGCCCTTGCTGTACGGTAGGGTCGGGTGAGCAGGCGACTCATGTGGAATGTATTCCGCTCCGACGTTGTCTTGGGAGGCCACTTCGAATAATTCCCCTTCATTTGGATGTTCTCTTCCTTTACTTCCCTTTAATTTTATTCCAAGGCCGACCCTCGAGATGACAAATATAAATGAAATTCAAATAATTTTATTTCTCCGATAAAACTTTTAAAGCTATTTCTTCAACGTTTCAATAATATGAGAAGCTTTGAAGGGTCCATTTTCAAAAGTATGATAATTTTGTGTATCGAATTCGGCTGATGTAACGAGCCTCTTTTGCCGTAGAATATAACTTATTAAACTAGAATATGATATCTTTTAAATGATGAAGATTCTATCAATATTTGCATGTTAAGTATACATTCAACCTTTTAAATACATTCAGACAGTATATATATTTTTTGAATTTTGGATTTGTAGCAGCATTAATTTTTTCGTGTATAAGGGTAAAATAATATATATACTTCTTTATATTTCAATATCGATACATCGCACGCTTAATAGAATACTGGCTTAACTCAAAAAAGCAAGTTTTGCGCAATCTGACATGAGTCGGTGTTTTAACAAAAACAGTTGAAAAATAAGTACGAATGGATAGCGTTAACATTGTGAAAAATAGATGGATAGCGTTAACACAAGCCTCTGTCTAATGTTAATTCAATTATGACCTAAACCATAATCGGTCAGTTTACTATTAAGCGTGCGACATGTACAAGACTTAAACACCATTTCAGTAAAAAATACATTTCTTATACCATGAATAAGAGTTGATATAGAAGCCCAATCACACCTTGTTATTAATTTAATAATCTATAATAGTATGATATATTTTTAAACACTTAGGAACATACAGAGGAAAAAGACACTCCCACCATCATCATCATCATCAGCCGTCTGTCATCCACTGCTGAATGTAGGCCTCTCCCAAAGCACGCCACCGCCCCCTATCCATAGCCGCTCCCATCCATCTATGTCCAGCAATCCTCTTCAGATCGTCGGTCCATCGGGCAGGACGTTCAACTCTGTTAAATTATATTTTATACAACTAATGCCCATATGGATGTGACCACGATGTAACGTGATATTATAATACTTGTATATTACTTTTTATTTTATTTTATCTTAATTTTATTTTTTATTTCCAGTACTATAAGTATTTTAACTCTTAAATATTATGTATACCTTATTTTGTCTTAGTTTAACTTCAATCTTGTTTCTCACTATCATTTGTTGATTGTTAACTATTATTTTTAATCTGTGGTAGCATGTAATTGGCCTTATTTTAATTATTATGAATGTTTCTTTTATATATATGTTATTGATATCGCTGTATGTTACCCTAAATAAATAAATAAATATTTTTTTCCCATAAAACTGTGATGGTATCTCTGATGTACTTGGCCTACCTTGCATTTTTATCATTTCTTGCTGGGGCACATTTCAATAATGACTGCTAGATTTCCCTTTTGGATCTGATTACACAATACGTATTAGACTCGTTATTCCATCTGAATGGGTTAACTCATAAACGCTGGTTCCAAGTGAGCACAAATTAATAGACAAATCGTAGATAAAGTTGATTAGCTTAGTTTTGTTTGATGCCTAAGTGTATTGTCGTATTTGAATTGCCGCTTCTGTAAATAATATTATTTCAGTACCCACGTGTGTACTATACTGCATACACGCTTGTTTACTTCCACACCATCACCATACGCAATGCTGTAACTGGACATGCTTTTGGCACATGTCCAGATATTTAAACTAGAGAATTTTTATCTTCGCGGTAAGCGCGCTTTGCTGTCCTAAATGGTATTTTTCTTTAAAGGCACAAAGTTCGTTGACCATGAGAGATATTTCAAACGCCATATGTGATGTTAAAACAACGATAATATTTCAAATACAAAAGTGATTCATCACATATTATTTAGTAGCGATTTCAGCACGATGTAAAACGACATCTTTTACGTTAACTTTCTATATTTTAATCTTTGGATTCGGGAAAGACTTCGTCTTGGGGATAAATCCAACAATACAACAGAGGCCTAAAACAATTGAAATGCCACGAATGGGTTCTGTTAGGTCTCTTGATTATTTCCCCGCCTTTTCTTGGCATTTAAAAAATACAAATTTGGTCTATCTTTTCAATTTCCATTTAAATTATATAAATAGAATTCGTATTACTTTTTAAATC
This sequence comes from Lepidostoma basale, assembly GCA_022606425.2. Lineage (NCBI taxonomy): Eukaryota > Metazoa > Arthropoda > Insecta > Trichoptera > Lepidostomatidae > Lepidostoma > Lepidostoma basale. The sequence goes on along the minus strand of JAHDVF020000848.1, from coordinate 31,701 downwards.
GTTTTATGTTTACGGAAATAACGAATTGATGGCTGGACATTACAGAGGTATACAAAAAGTGTACAAAAAGTAAAAAAACGGGTTTTTGATGCTAATTTGCCTTAAACATAAAGGCCGATAACTGTGCGAAAGTGCGCAATGATTGAATAATATAGTGTAGTTCAAACGTCACCCTAATAGACATATGGAACAAAAAACAGTTTTTGCTAATTTTCTCTGCTTTATGTTTCAACCACTTAGCACCTTTGTAATGTCCAGCCTTCAATTATTGTATCCTGTCCTTTGTTCATTCTTGTATGTATTTATTATATGAATTATATGTTATAATATAAAAAAAATGTAATTTAATTAATACAATTGAAAACGTCTGTTTTCTAGAGGTTTATATTATATTATATTTATAAAGTATCACTTTAATCACGTGAGGAGTCGAAATCGACGCCCGTGCATGACACGATTTATAAATGTTGAGGAAGCGAGATAAATATGTCAGGAGAGAAAAGTGTGCCAGTTCGTTCATTCTGCCTACCCCTTCGGGCAGACGGCGTGATGATGAGTGAGTTAGTTTAAGTATCCTTTTTAACAGCATCGTAATATAAAAATATTTATCTATGAATTTAGTATACTCTGCTTTCCTTGAATGAAAATTATAGGATGGTACCGAAATTTATTCAATCCGCTAATTGTTCATGCGTTCTGGTTTTGGGGCCCAACTCGGGGTACAGGGTTCATTCATTACTCTGAGCTCTCACAGATTAAGACGAGATCTTTATCATCCATGGCCCCTCGAACACGTCTTTTTATATAGAGGCATGCGAATAACATCTTTGTCATTTCTTAGATTTCTTCTTATCGAATTTAAATTCGTGTAAAGAAAATAAAACGTGTGTAGTGTAACGTAAGGAAGGATTTAGAAATCATGCTCAAGATAAATTTATTTAAATCACGTCTCCTGGATCAGGAATCATGGGTTCAACAATACGTAAAGCGATTATTTTATAACAGCGTTAATTTAAAATCTAAAATAAAAATTGTACTAAGCTGGGCAGCTTTCGGAAACATGAGTTACATCCTTAAAAACCGGAAAATACCGATCAACCTGAAACCAAAAGTCTATGAAGCCTGCGTTCTGCTGGTTGGTACTTATATTTTTTTTTTTTTTTTTTTTTTTTTTTTAAAAGACTAATATCAAGGATTTACATCAATGATATTAGAATTTATTTTACAATCCTCAATGTGAGCAGAAAATAGCTCATTATTATGAAGAAGGAATCTGGTCGTGTCCAGGCTTGAACCCATGTCCCCTGGATCAGGAGCTAAGCGTTCTATCCCCTAGACCACCACCCGGTTATGGTCTTGAAACTGTTACACTGTCCAAACTAAGTGCCGAGAAACTACGAGTGACCCAAAGAGCCATGGAAAGAGCCATGTTAGGAATAAGCCTAAGAGACAGAGTCAGAAACGATACGGTGAGAGTAAAAACAAAGGTCACTGACATCATCCACCGGGTGGCGACTCTAAAATGGCAATGGCAGGTCACGTAGCCAGAAGCTCAGACGAAAAGTGGACAAGAAGACTGCTGACTTGGAGACCGTGGACGGTAAAGAGAAGTGCAGGGCGACCGCAACTACGGTGGAAGGATGATCTGGACAGACACGTCGGAATAACCTGGATGCAGTCTGTACAGGACAGAGTAACATGGAAGCAAATGGAGGAGGCCTTTGTCCAGGAGTGGACGAGAATAGGCTAAGGAAGAAGAAGAAGAATTTAAATTTAAAAATTTAATTTTAAAAACAACACGTAATTGTAAAATTTAAATCACATCTCCTGGATCAGGGGTTTAACAATACGTAAAGCGATAATTATATAACAGCGTTAATTTAAAGTCTAATTTTAAAAACAACATGTAATTGTAAAATCTAAGTGAAGGTTTCGCATTTGGCTTCCGTCCTTACGGGGGAATAGGAGGGGTACCTATCGATCCACGTGGTTGTGGGAGGGGTAGACAGTGCTTCAGTGGCTCGATGGAACGAGATATACGGCTACAGGGTTCGATATCGTAACCGACTATTTAAATACTAATTTGTTATAAATACCATGAAAATAAGTAGAGGACAGCAAATCCACAATAAACAGAACCCTCACGCCGTTTCTCCGCAGAGGTAGGCACAGAGAATGGACCGCCACACTACTCTATCCTGACACACCTCTACCTTCCTCGAACTTCATACAACGAGTAATACACCCACGTCGATTCTTCCTACTTCTTACATGACCAACCCTTAAAATTTGATGCAATTTAATCCACATTAGATTCAATCCACACACTGTTCATATTTAGACACTTTAAAATAATCGTTTGTGTTTGAAATAAAATATGTGTTTTTGCTAAATATCTTGTTCAGATACTCGACTTCAGAGTTTACGAACTATTATATATGTCATTTCGTATGAAGTATTTAATTTGTGTTGTGGCAATATTAAAATAATTTAAAAACACCTTTTCTACTTAATTAATACGAATGAAAACAAGCGAAACATGTCATTCCCATAAATTATAATAAAACTTCTAGAAAACAGACGTTTTCATTTGTATTCATTATTTAATATGGAGTTTTACATATTGTTCAGGAATTTATCCACCAATTAAATTTAGTTTTATCAAACCAAACAGTTTCCCTCTCGCCAAAGCTTCGCCAGAATTACAAAACAAACTGAATTCATTTACTTTGTTTTGTAACTCTGAAGAAGCTCCGGCCGGAGCGAAACCATTTGGTTTGATAAAAAAAAATACTGGTGAAAAACAAGTGTTAGAATGTTTAATTATTTTTATTATATGTAAGCCTACCTGTAACTTTGTAGAAATGTATATCTGTAAGACGATTATAGATAAGGCGAGGAAACCCGTGTATCGGAAATTTGGTCCCAAAAGTGGTTATTTGTCTGCCGTATAAGATATTAATCCGAAACACTAAAGGAGATGGCTATCTGGACCCCTTTATCCAAAGACAATGCTGTCTGTACATATTTTAGTAAATCTCTTTCGATTTCCTGTATTCAGGTCTAAACGGAAGTCATCCCGAATACCCCGCTGCGGCATCCCCGATATCCCGCGGGAGGCGAGGGATCCGTGTTACGTCATCGCCCAAACAAGGATTGGGAAATTTTATCGCGTTATACCTAAATTCGACAAGGCATTTTTCAAGTAATTCTCCTTTGTATTATATCAAACCACATTCCGCACTCACTGCGTGACACACATACGCGCATCTGCTTCTTCCTTGCTGCAGACTATGATAAAAATAAAAATAATAATCATAATAATAATAATAATAATACAAATAATAATAATAATAATAATAATAATAAACTAACTAACCATCACGCCGTCTCCCCGAAGGGGTAGGCAGAAAGAATGGACTGCCATACTTTTCTTTCCTGACATATTTCTCTCGCTTCCTCAACATTCACACATCGTGTCATGCACGCGCGTCGATTTCTCTAACTCCTCACATGGCCGACATTCAATATCTCTTCGGAGATCGACGTCTTTCATATTAGTGAAAGTACGTTCAGAAGGCAAATACTCTTAATTCTGGAGAGTATCCTGTCTTCCTAATGTTGAACCATCTCTCATGCGTTTCTGGTAGTACCTACAATATACACAATATATTATTTTACCTGTTCTCAATAGATTAATAGCCTTAAAATTAATTTTGAAATGTCTGTTGATGAAATAAACGGATTTGATTTGATTTGATAATTACATAATTAATACAAATGACAAATCATTATCAAACGTCTAGTAAGGCGAAACATGTAATTCCCATAAAATATAATAAATTATTTAATCTGGAGTTTTACATCATTATTCAAGAAACAATAAACTGTTATAATACGAGTATTATAATATACATAATATCAGTGACGAATTGTATACTTTCTCCCTGTGGCATTATCAAATGTGGTTGATACTGTTTCAAAATGCACAAATCGAGGCGAAAAACGTCGCTCTTATAAAATATATTTATACAAATATTTTCTTTTGTTGGGCTGCCTTTCCATCCTTCGACCACAAATATAATCAAACCACGAAATGTTTCAAACGCTTTGTTGTTTATATACCCTAGCTAATGGAAGCGGACTATGGAACTTAATCCATAAAAGAAGAAAAAACACAATGTGATTGTTTTACTTGGAAACAATTCAAGTGTTTCATGACTGCTTAAATATACAATGCTTAAATGTCAAAGAATACCAAATAAAATATTATTTCATATTATTGAACTCGGAAAGAAGCTTAAGGTATATATACCATAAATTTAAGTGTTTGTTAGAAAAATATGTTTTGACAATTTACAAAGCAAACGTTGATTGATGTCAAATGAGATATATTCGGTGTGGTGGTTTGCGGTACACCCGTGTTAAAGTGACATGACCTATAGTCAATTCGCAATAGAAGCATATAAAATATTTATAGAAACGAATAAATCTAGTGCACAATTTTTATTGTATTTTACAATTACAACCATTTAGGAATAACTACTCGTAGTTTGATTATTTATATATTGTTTCTTGTTGTTATTAATTTATGGTTTCTATTGGAGTTCTGGTTCCAACCTTTATGCCATGAAACTGGCAGAGGAAGAATGAGAGCAGAATAAATGCGGTAGAGATATAATCCCCTAGATGCATGCGCGGAAAAACGATCTAAGATATAATTTCAAATGCTGATATCAGGAATGAATGTTTGTAGATCAGATTTATTAGTGATTTCAAATATTTGAAATATATATTAAAGCTTTTTTTTGTCTTTCAAGTTTTTATTCTGCATTACGTGGACTCAATTTATTGTCAATCATTTTCATCTGTGAAAAATAAAATACAATGCAGATTCAAGAGTTTGATCTGTAGTGATAATGTTTTAGCAAGGAGAATATGTAAATATAAAATACAAAATATTAAATAAAACCTGGAAAACAGACGTCTTCATTTATGTAATTATTTAATAGGTAGTTTTAAATCATTCTTCAACAACACAACAACATTAAACCATCACGCTGTTTCTCCGAAAGGGTAGGCGGAGATAATGGACCACCAACAACTCCGTCCTGACACCTCTCTAGATTATTCCACGTTCATATAGCAAGTCATACAAGTAGGTACGTCGATTCTTCAGTTTTCTAATGTGGCCGAATTTTGATTAATTTGGTCATGCCATAGCTTCCTTGGTCTTCCATGACTACGCAATCTATTCACATCGTTAACGTATACTTTTTAAACCATTATTTATTTATCAATGCGTTCTATATGTCCAAACTAACGCAGTGATTTTTTTCATATTTTTTTTCTTAATACTTTCTTCTGATCTACATACATTCATTCCTGATAGCATTTGAAATTATATCTTAGATCGTTTTTCCGCACATACATCTAAAGGATTTCATCTCTACCGCATTTATTCTGCTCTCATTCCTCCTCTGCCAAATTCATGGCATAAAGGTTGGAACCAGAACTCCAATAGAAACCATAGATTAATAACAACAAGAAACAATAAATAAATAATCAAACTACGAGTAGTTATTCTCAAACGGTTGTAATTGTAAAATACAATAAAAATTGTGCACTAGATTTATTCGTTTCTATAAATATTTTATATGCTTCTATTGCGAATTGACTATAGGTCATGTCACTTTAACACGGGTATACCGCAAAGCACCACACCGAATGCAAAGTTTCTACCCGCTACCCGACCACCCTAACGCTCCGATGGCTGGTATCGATCTCATCTAATATTATCATTTAAAATTAACTTGCTAAATTCTGATGTCGCCAATAAATTAGCAATTCAGATTACTTCGATCATTTTAACTAACTAACTAACCATCACGCCGTCTCTCCGAAGGGGTAGGCAGAAATAATGGACTTCCACACTTTTCTTTCCTGACATATTTCTCTCGCTTCCTCAACATTTATACATCGTGTCATGCACGCGCGTCGATTTCTCACACTCCTCACATGGCCGACATTCAATATTTAATTTATTTGATCGTGCCACGTTTTCCTCGGTCTTCCAATATTTCTAGTTCCATTTACATCGTTAACATATACTTTTTTTACCATTCTTTCTTTATTCATTCTTTCCATATGTCGAAGCCATCTTAATGATCCTTTCATTATTTTGTTCATAACTTCTTATATTTTCATTCGACACTGTCATACACAGAGTATCCGCACATTCGTCTAAGAGATCTCATTTCTACTGCATTTATTCTACTTTCGTCCTTTTTTTTGCCAGTTCCATGCTTCGCTTCCATACATAAGGGTCGGTAGAAGAACACCATTGTGCACTTCCATTCTAGCGTTTTTGGATAGGTTTTTGTTTGCAATGACAACTTTAAGTGCACCATTCACTTTGTTGCCTGCCCCAACCCTTCTTTCAATATCCCTCTCCACTCGCACATCTCTTGTAAACATACTACCTTAATACACGAACTCATCTACTTGCTCCAAATTTTCACCATTCACTAAATTTTAAGACATGTTATTTCATCGAGTCAGCCAAAATTTATTTGTTCCATACATCTAAGCCATTTGATCTATTCATAATCTTAACTAACTAACTAACTAACTAACCATCATGCCGTCTCCCCGAAGGGGTAGACAGAAATAATGGACTGCCACACTTTAACCGATGCGGCACTCCATCCTTCTCTTTTGGCCCCCGCGGGATACGCGGTGTACATAAAAGTGAAAAAACATACATATATCATGCAGTATCAGAAATCAATTATGTACCTGCCGATAATTATTATTTTGCTTAATAAAAATTTAAAAAAAATGAATATACCATATTATAAACAATTGTTGCACTAATAAAGATAAATATTTTTAATTTATTTAAAGAATACCCCTTCGAATGATATTACTGAATTTTCTTTCTGCCTACCTCTTCGGCGGAACATGTTATTCCCATAACGTAACTAGAAATAGAGGAAGACCGAAGAAAACGTGGCATGATCAAATCAATTAAATATTAAATATCAGCCAAATGAGGAGTCGAATAAATCAAAGCGTGCATGACACGATGCATGAATGTTGGGGAATCGAAAGAAGTACCTCAGGAAATAACATTCTGCCTACCCCTCCGTCAGTTTGCTATTAAGGCCAAATTTCGTTTAGGTGTTATGGTAAGTATTTATTGGGTTTGGGTTTGGAAACCCAACCTTTTAAAGTATTGATGTTATTTTGCAGGCTTGTTTTTACGTGAAATTTTAAATATACTTTACCCGTGAGCGATAAAATAACAAAAAATGTCTTCCGCTGTCACATTACATCAGAAACTTTCCCGTTGAACCGTAAAATTTTTATTAAAATAAATACCGGAGTTTCTGGATTACCGCGGGAAACTTTGTTATTCTTTCTTCATGAAATTTTATTTGTTACTTAATGCTATTTATATTGTTTGTGAATTGTTGCGGTATTAGCGAAAAGTCCGACCGCAAACTGTTCTAGAATGGCGGGTGTCTTTTTCAGTTTCGCACAAGCGAACAATACGGAGCTCTCTCTGTGGTCCAGGGGGACTTATTTCACTTCCATATTCTTGTGGTTCGTCTAGCCGTTATACTAACACGACTGTACCAGGCGGCGCTGTTTAAAATTAGACATATTTTGTCAGTGATACGTTACCCATTATGTTATAAATATTATTATAGCATTATAGCGAGATATCATACCGAACGACAGGAAAAACTAGAAGTAATATCATGTGTGGTAGATCATTCTTTGTTAGATAGTTGAATTTCAGTATTAGAAGATTATGAAAAGATCAAATGGCTTAAATGTATGGAACAAATTAATTTTGACGTACAACACAAACTACACAATTTGAAGTGTAATATAAAGATATATATTATATATCACTATCTAATAAAATAAAATTATTCATTCGGAAGATAGGAGTCAAAACAACTTAACAGATTATCTGTGTGTAGATTTACGCGCCTAGCTTGAAATTGAAATACATTTAATTTTGTGTATTCTTTAAAATATGGCATTAGAATTGTGTAAATATACAGACGATACGTAACATGCTTGTGTGATCTTAAATATGGAAAAGGTTTTGATTATGAAAAAAACAATGAAAGGGTCATTAACATGGTTTGGACACATGAAAAGAATGAATGAAGAGAGAATGGTGATTAAAGTATATGTTAAAGATGTAAATAGAACTAGAAATAGAGGATGACCGATTAAAACGTTGCACGATCAAATAAATCAAATATTGAATGTCTGCCATTGGAGGATTCGGAGAAATCGACATGACACGTTGTATAAATGTTGAGGAAGCGAGAGAAGTGTGCTAGGAAAGAAAAGTGTGTCAGTCTATTCTTTCTGCTACTCTTTCTGAGAGACGGCGTGATGGTTAGTTATTTAGTTGTTGATGAAAGTATTTTATCTTTGAAAAGCGCCAAAATAAGTACATAACATATATAGGTTCTTAACAGTGTAAAAAAAAATGCGAATCTGTTTGAAGCTTTAGAATTATCTTAACTGCAAGGATCTAGTAGATTCCTCTTGTCGTCCCGGTTATTAAATACCCTCAATATGGGATTTGGCATGAGGAATTCAACAAGTGAAATTTTATGGGCGTCTTATGATATGCATAAACAACTTTTGAATTTCAGTCTAGTGTTTGAGAATAAGATCAACTTTGGAACTTGGAAACTAACAAGCGCTCTCGGCTAATGTCTGAGGTTAGGGGCATTGTCTTTTAACACTCGAGCGCTTTATCTTGCGTTTGTCCTCTAAGAATAAAGATACGAATTGTCAGTTCTTTGTAACAAAAGCAACAATCTTTCCCCGGCATGTTCTGTCATATCTAGGTGTCACCAGTCGAATTACGTTGTTGGATACTGCGTTCATGGATCATTCTCTCTCGTAAGATCTCTTTATCAAATTGTCTGTGTATCTAAGATCTCGTTATCAAGTTGTCTCTATGTCTCCCAACACGTGTTCGCAAGGTGTTCTAAGACGATTGGACATGTTATTTTGGCATTCAAGTTCACATTAAGTGATATGTGAAGTGTACAACTGTTTGTAAAAGAAAACAAGTTCACATGTTTTCTTTTACAAACAGTTTTACACTTCGCCTTTACCATCCTCTTCAAACGAGTAAGTGGTACTTCGGGGACATTCTTATTCCCGATTCATCCGTGGGTGAAAACACATAAGAGGATGGATCGCCTTACTGTTCTTTTCCGACATAATCTTCGATCCTCCTCTATTCACTTTGAACATGCCCGCCTTTTAGAAGAAGAAAAAAATAACTACCTAACCATCACGCCGTCTCCCCGAAGGGGTAGGCCGAAAGAATGGACAGCCAAAATTTAACTGATGCGGCACTCCATCCTTTTCTTTTCGCCCCCTTGGAAGACGCGGTATGATGGGTTGCGAACTTCATCGCCACCAACAGGTATCTCCCGCGCCATTTCGATCGTCCAACGTCCACAAAACAAATCTAAAACAAATATTATAAAATACAATGATATTAAATAAAATAACAAAATAAAAATAACAATACACATAATGTTCTTTTTTATGGCCTTTTAGTAATTGATTTTTGGTTACTCCCTGTATTTTTCCGCCTTCTTTTTTAAACTATGATTTCTCTACATCAATACCACCTTATTGACCCTATTTTACATTCTTTATATCTCCGTTCGATATTCTATTACCTATATAATATAATACATAATATAATACGCATCTCCCGCGGGGTCGAAAAGCGAAGGATGGTGCTGCATCGGTTAGAGTGTGGCAGTCCATCATTTCTGCCTACCTCTTCGGGGAGACGGCGTGATGGTTAATTAATTATTAATATAATACATAGAGATTTTTTCGCACATTCTTCTATGTGATCTTATTTCAAAAGCAATTATTCTATTTCAGCATAATTTTCCAGCTTCAAGCATTACTTTATTATTTGAGTTTATGCACGTACAAATCAAAAAGGCGCTTAAGGTAAACATTGTTTCTTAAAAAAACATGTTTTTACAATAATCACAAAGCAAATATGTGTAGAATTACGAAGACTCAAATTGATGAGATTTTTTTTTATGAATTAAAACGTTGTGTTTTTCACTTTTTCAGTTTATTTTTCTCGACACGTTGCAGAGGTTTTACGCCAGTTTATATCGTTCTCCCGACGACGAAGGTGTAAAACCTTAGAAACTTGTAAAGAAAAATAAACTTAAATGTAAAAAAAACCTCCTTTTGTTTAAAAAAACATTGCTTTATTAATGTAATATTTTAATTCGTAACAAAATAAATAGTGTTAACGTATAAGTTTATCTAAAACTCAAATTGATTGTATCTATCTCGTCTGCTACTTGATATAATGAAGCAGTGTTGATGTACTGCCATATTTGGTTTTGTTATAAATTCCCGCCATTCCGGGGAGAGACATGATTATCGAAACACTTTGTTCACATTTGATACTTTGTTTTAATTGGTTTAAGTCCGCGACACCGTTAGCTATCAGGAAGTTTCAAAATGATAATCGAACGTGTGTTCGCTGGCGCTGTCCATTCGCCAGCGGGCAATCTCCGGACTAGGACGGCGCCGCGGTGATTGGATATGTCACATTTTCCGACGCTGTCAATTTTCCACCAGAAGCATACCTTCATCTTATACATTTGGAATACTTGCGTCATTGTTTGCTTTTTACGGAAGCGGAGTTCGGATCTGGCAGAAGGGTGGGAGCAGAATAAATGCGGTAGAGATGAGATCCCTTCGACGACGTTTATTAAAACGATGGAAGATGATATTTCTAATGCTTACTTATATCAATAAAGTATTATGAAAGGATTTCGTTAAGAGAGTATACGTTAACGATGTGAATGGATCATGCAGTCGAGGAAGACTGAGTCAAACAATATTACCAAATTAATTTAGTTTTAAAGATCGACCATGTTACAAGTCGGGTGAATCGACTTGCGTGTATGACTCGATGTATGAATATGGATGAAGTTAGAGATGTGTGTCAGGATAGAGTAGTGTGGCGGTCTGTTTTCTCTGCCTATCCTTTCAGGGGAACGTTTCTCTAGCTTCCTCTACATTCATACACAAACGTCGTATCTTCCGACTTCTAACATGGCCGACCTTATCCAGTTATTACGTTTGTGCATTACAAAAGCGATCTGTTTGAAGCTACCGAGTAGTTCACAGAGCAGGACCTCGAGTTTCATAAAAAAACTTCTATTTACTAGATGTGTTATTTTATGGGATTGACATGTTTCGCGTTGCTAAGGTATTAACCAAATGTTTTTCACATTTGTGTTTCGTGTTTTTTTTTCTTTTTTCTTCATAAATTCAACTTATTAATAAATAGAAAACGAATAAGTAATTATGATTAATATGGAGTATTGCGTCTTTGCTCAAGAAATAATCAATATTCCTTAAATCTCTTTTAAGTATTTGCATTCTTAAAGAACTTGGCCTCCTTAACGTTACACCCACACACCAACACTTACTATCACATCGTAATCCCTCGGAAGACTGTTTGCAAGGATAAGGGAAGCAAACTCAGTTTACCGCTGTCTACAAACTCCTGAACAGACAGAATGGATTGTAATCCTCATCGGCGCCTCTTAAGTTAGTTTAACAGGATAGGATCACTGATGTCGACATGAACATGTAATTAATACCTTGCCTCGGCATCCGTTCATGATATTTATCATATTAAAACATATGTAAAAGCCAAAATTAACTGAGTATCCAACCATTTCCCCGTTTATCCGAAGGGGTAGGCAGAAATAATGGACCGCCACACTCTTCTTTACTGACATACTTCTCTCGATTCAGATGCAGTCGAGCTGGGTAACTTCCGGGCCAACCATATAAAATGGAGTTGCCATTGAAAACACGAAGCAAAGTTTTAGTTTAAAAAAAATCTATAGCTTTACTCTTTCTTGTTATAGACCTTTGTGGTCTGTACTCCAGTGAAGTGGATTCCCAGTTGTCCTTCCATCTTTTAGTAGATCTTCCACGAGGAATAGTCCCGTGCAATATATAGTCTGGTGATGTCCATTCTTTCCACATGTCCGTATCGGTCCTTCCTTCACTGTCTACTTCATTTTATAATATCCTCAGCCACCCATATCTCTCTTATTTTCATGTTCCTCCTGCTATCATCCTCTGTGTCTTCATATTGGAAATCCCCAGAATTTCTTTGGTCCTGAAAGTGTCTGCTCTTGCTTTAACGCCATATGTTATTATTGGTTTTACGCATTGTTTATAATTTCTCATCTATCTCTCTATGGCTGTCTTTAGTTTTCTATATCGCGGATATTAGAGCACCAGAGAATGCGGTTGCCTTGTCGATTTGGGCTTGTATTTCTGTACACAAATCAGCTCCTCTAACCAGGTCTATGTCTATAGTATTTATTTATTTATTTAATAAAGTTATAAAAAAATACAAAAACATTTTACAACGTATAAAACAACAATTAATAATACAAAAAACACAAATGAAAAAAAACAACAAAAACCTTAAACACCGGTACTTACAACATATTTAAAGCATTTTCGACGAAAGATCGCAAGAGAACCGGCATCTCTTACCTCATTTGGCAATTCGTTAAATAATTTGAATCCTCAAAAAAAAATACACCTTTCTCAGTACTTTTAAGTCTGGGTCTCCGGAGTCGGAATCTATCACGATCTCTCGTCAAATAGTCATGTATTTCATAACTATATGCTACATTTTTAGTTAGATGTGCTGGCACCATATTACTCTTAATTTTATAAACAAAAATCAAAGTGTTGTAAAGAACTAGTTTTCTTGAGTTACATTTTATTTATTTATTGTAGTATGTATCTGAAAGATTAAATAATGATATAAATACACGGAAAAACTGTAGCTTACAGTTTTACAGTTTTTTCGATTTTCACCATTTCTGGACTTTTTCATAATTTATTTTTAATTGCTTTCATCATTAATTAGTTTCGGTTGAGAACCACTGGAGTATTGCAATAAAGAAAATCCCGGCTCACTGCATCTCCCCGCGCGGATGAATGTACCCATTTTTAATTTAATAGAAAGTATTTAGTGTTGTAAAATTCATTCCGCTTGCGCGTGAAATCTCGTACACAATACACCACCGCTTGTAATAATATTTCAAAAACAACTGTTTCAGTGTTCGTTTCACAATAAATTAGTATCGTACATTTTGCGATTTGTAGACTGAGAAAGTTTCAACGGCGCATTGAATTAGACAATTAAACCGACTTTTACTATGTATTGCCATACGTGCAATACAACAAAAACTGTCACGCGTCAAATATAATCAGAGATCTCTACGCTTTGCTGTATATGTGATACTTTTGTTTTCGTTGTATCTCAATCGAGTGCGGGGAGTGAAGAGGGGATGGATCGCTAGACCCTTCTATCCTTTTATACTACCTCACGAGATTTTTTCCATATTTACGATATACATCGTAACACGGTCGCTCGTGACGTGTTTGACTTATCAAATTTACTTAAGATAGTAAAAACAAGATAGTAGTGTTCATGGAGTCAGAAATATAGGAAGACCGAGGAAAACGTGGCACGATCAAATAAATCAAATATTGAATGTCGGCCATGTGAGGAGTCAGAGAAATCGACGCGCGTGCATGACACGATGTATGAATGTTGAGGAAGTGAGAAATATGTCAGGAAAGGAAAGTGTAGCAGTCCATTCTTTCTGCCTACCCCTTCGGGGAGACGGCGTGATGGTTGGTTAGTTAGTAAAAATGTACATTTTCATCTTTATAGTAGTGTATTCCTCCGCTTACATTTCAAATGCATCTGTTAGTCACAACGGCTTGCGCAGCTCATCGTATATCTTGAATATTTTATATTTTTTATATATTTAAAAAAATATATTTAACAAAACTCAAGTAAGTAGGTACCTTATATTCAAATAAACACATATTTTTTCGTTTCAATCACTTAATTTGTGGTTGAGCAATTATTAAAGGCCGAGTCATAGAGAGCTCCCTCCGCTTACCCGAAGCTGTTAAAGGGGCAACGGCGCCTTTCGTCAGCTTCACTCGTGCACTCCCTAGGCCCGTCCCCCGTCCATGCGGGACTTACATTAAAAATGTACATTTGCAACCTAGGGGGACCCAGACCACATTTAAGCTACGCTTCTCTTCCTCGATGTCCCGCCGTCAACACATAGCAATACAACAGCAAAAGAAAATACACAATTGATACATAAATAACATATGTTAGAGAAAGAATAAAAAGGAAATAATGCACAGCAGGGCAATATTAAAAAAAGTTTTAAACACTTAGTGTGCTTTATTTTTACACCAATTATTTAATCGAACTTACCGGTTTCGATCCCGCCGAAGCTTCGTCGTCATCAAAAACAAACTGTAAATGTTTAACCCTGACAAAGCCCCGAGGTGGACAAAACCGATTGGTTCGATACAACAAAATAAAGTGGCGTAAAAACAAAGTACACAAGCGTTTTAAATACTTGTGTTACTACGCATAATATATATTTTTCTAATTTATAGTTAGTACTAAGTAAACAAATAATATATAAAGAAAAAATATACAATAGAGTTCCTTCTACGAAATAATAGCAATATAATTATAAATTGTTTCGTTGATACAAGCGGCAAGCCGTTGAACACTGGCTCCTAAATTTATAGTAAAATAATCCTTGAAACTTGTAAGTTATACGCGTAGTTCGTAAACCTTAATTTAAATGATTTATATGAGCGCTCGTCTACTAGATTTAACCTCCTGGAAGCAGTTGGTGGGAAGGCTTAAAGTTTAAATTATTTCTTGACTGGCGAATCATGCACAAATATGGTTCTGAAGGGCCACGGAAAACTGCCATCGCTGAGGAGGCGCTTATCAATTATTCCTCGCGCCTCGATGCCCCGTTTCCCGCCACCGGCGAGTGCATTGCGCGTCGGAAAATTTAAGCTTTTCATAACTCTAATCATTTTCAACTTCGGACTATCGAAAAAGTTTATCGAAATATCATCGCTCCCAAGTTTTACGAGTAACGGTTTAAATCAATTATTTTACTTGGCTAAAGCTTGATTTTGTGGTAATCCACATGATTTTTGAAGCGAAATGGAAAGATTTATTAACCCCAATATTACAATAATAAACTTGAAAGATATTAATTAGGTCTTTAGTTAGGCATTACATATTCTGTAAAAATGGGGCACAAAATTAAAGGGTTTCATTAGGTAGGTACTACATAGCCTGTATTAATGTGCCACAAAATTAAAATGTCATGAAGTAGGTTCTACATAGTATATATAAATAAGGCACTAAATGTAATACAGAAACATAGCATCAACGTATTGGAGAATTGTAATAGTGTCCGGTGTATAATAAAAACCCGAAATTTTTAAAAAACATAATTTTGTAGCTAAGAATTTTCATCCCGTTTCTATCTAGTTCATAAAAAAACGTTCTTTTGAAATATTTGAGTTCTAGTAGTAGCAAATGAGTTCATTTATTTTACCGAAAAATCCGCGAGAATACCAAACCATAGAAGTGATTGCTTCATTTGAAAGTATAATTTCATTTTTTCTCTTTTCCATTTCCTGTCGCTTGGGGCCGCCTTTCCTCATACGTAGATGTCGCACTCTTTGATGCTGGCTCAAATGGTCCGCCTGCATTTTTCTATCGATAATTTGAGATAGCTATTGCTAATACTTGTATATTTACTATTTTTACAGTTTTATACTGTGAGAAAGGGCTTACATTTTTATTGAGATATACGTGGAGTTTGATGGCTATCTGTGGCTTTATCTCACCGAGGAATGCGGTGAATGAATTTGGCATGCTGGGGACCAATAGTCTGCAGTGAAGTTAGGATGGCACTTATTAGAAGAATATTTAAGAACTCCTCCATCTTGGAGGGTATCCATTTTTATGTTCGGATTGTTATCTTCGACAAAAACAACACAAACTGGTATATATTTCTACATGCAGAACCAACCTGCCGGTAGTGATGCCGGAGGGGAGAGCAATTATGCTGCTGAATATGAACATCGGATATCGCCACTTTTCATATTGATGAAACCATGTTCAAAGGAAAATACTCACAATTTTGGAAAGTGATCAGCCTCTTTAGCGTCGTGTTTACTATGTCGATGCATTCGTCCGAATTGGCAACCTAAATGTATTTAAGTTAAGATTTAAATGAATATTTATTTGGAAAAATAAAGAAATTTGAGTTTATACTTTTTAAATATAAAAAACGTGTTTCGTATTGATTTTATATGTTTTGATTAACATAACGCACATTATTACAAATTGGCAACTTAAATGATTTTATATTTTTAATATCTTTAATGTCCCTCATGTATGGAAGTGAAGCTTGGAGCTGGCAAAAGAAGGATGAAAGCGGGATAAACGCCGTAGAAATGAGATCACTGAGAAGAATGTGCGGGAAAACGTTGTATGATAGAATACCGAACGATGAAATAAGAAAGAAATGTAAGGCAGATGACTGCATCATGAATAAAATTAAAAAAGGATCCTTGAGATGGTTCGGACATATGGAACGAATGGATGAGAGTAGAATGGTTAAAAAGTTGTACACAAGCAGCGTGAGTGGGAAAAGAAGCCGAGGACGACCGACGAAAACATGGCATGACCAAATTAATCAATTACTAAAAGGCGGCCACATTCGAAGTCGGAATAATCGACGTGCGTGCATGGTACGATGTATGAATGTAGAGGAAGCCCGAGAGTTATGCCAGGACAGGCCAGTGTGGCGATCCATCCTCTCTGCCTACCCCTCCGGGGAAATGGCGTGATGGTTAGTTAGTTAGTTTGTTATATTTTAAATGTCTATTTAGAAAAATAAAGAAATTTCAATTTGTACTCATTAAACAACCAATTCGTATTTCGTATTGATTTCATATGTTTTTATTTACTTAACACGCAAAGGCTGATTGCTAGAACGTGCATTTCTAGGTATTTATTTACTCTTACCACCCCGCAGCTGTTTAAGCCTCGGGAGTTTAATCCGATCAATTCACTTGTTACATATTACTCGACTTGAGCGAAGTCGATCGACAGCAGAACAATAGATTGTATTTCCACCTTACATTTTCTACCGTCTTTAAGCGATCGACTCGAGATTTATCCATTGTGTTCATTTATGTTTTGTTGATGCTCTCTTCTGGTTAATTATTATTTTGTGTGAAATTATTAATCGCGTGTATATTACGGAAATATGATCACGCCAATCGGATGATTTATCTCAAACAATAGATGTTAAAGGTTATATTATTTTTGTATTACGAAATATAGCAAGTATAATAGAAAGTTTTATCTTTGTTATTTTTTGGGGTGCCACTTTGACCTCTGGTGTGGTAGTTTCCCGTTGTTTTCCGCGTTTTTGTATACAACAGGTTATTTGAACGCAATTACTGTATATAAACCGCTAGACGCAAATGGCAGTGGATCGGTCACACTCTGAGACGGAACCCAGCCTGCATTGCTCAGGGTGCACTAGACTGGTCCCCTACGAGGGGAAAGAGAAAGCGGGGCAGACCTAGAGCCACCTGGAGAAGAACTCTGCAGGACGAGGTTAAGGCAGCAGGCCTCACTTGGGATGATGTTAGGCATCAGGCATGCGATAGAGTCGGGTGGAGAAGATTCATTGAGGCCCTGTGCACCACGGAGGTGTGACAGGACAAAAAGAAGAAGAATAAGAGACTGTATATAACATTTTAGCTACTGATTCTCTTGACTCGGTAGGTAGCCATTTTATTTTTATTATCACATTAATTCAACTAGACCAAAAACAGCGTGCTATTTAATTTATTTTTCACTGTCATCGCCGGGAAGCGAATCCGGGACCTTCTGTGTGGCACTTATATCGTTGTTGCTCAGTCTATAAATATATTATATAAACTAACTAACGTTAAATCACGCCGTCTCTCCGAAGGGGTCTGCAGATATAATGGACCGCCAGGCTGTTCATTCCTGGCTTACGAGTACTTTCCTCGATTCAACATTTATACATCCTGTCATTCACGCACATCGATTTCTCCGACTGCTAACATTGGCAAATATATAACTATAAGTTGTGTAAAACAGCGAAAGAATCGTGTGGTGTGTATACAAGGGAGAAGGAAAGAGAAATGGGTAATGGAATGACCACGTAAAGAGTGCGCCTAAAGCCAAGGATGCGTGGTTGAGTATGATTTTTATAAATAAGAATGACATAGTTAAGTATTTAAGGGCGATAATAATTTAATTTTAGAAGTTTACATAGTAATATTTAAAATATACAACTATAAATTTCGCGGTTTGCAATTTAAAACTCCATCTTAAATGCTTAAGAATAAAAACTTCTGTTTTCCAGAAGTTTTATTATATTTTATGGGATTAACACGTTTCGCCTTGCCATTAACAAATGTATCATGTTAATGTGAAACATTTCGTTAAATAAAATGAAACTTCTAGAAAACAGACGTTTTCTTTCGTGTCACAATTCGAACTCATATATTTTCCTTCTATATTCGCCATTCGTTTGTGTTGTGGATTCATATTTTAATAACTTTTGGAAACGTATTATCACAACACTTTTTTGATCTTTTCACAAGCGTGTTTCGGGACACAAACTTCTCTTCTTCAGTTTATGAATTTTAACAGTTAAATGAAATAGAGTTTTTACTTATACACAAAATGACCAGTGAAAAAGTGGAGGGGGGAGGGGGGAATTACATTTAGCGGCAGGGTAAATTGTTGTTTAGTTGGAATTATAAGACAAGGGAAATAAATCAATTATGGGACTAGAAGTTATGTTACGTTGGTTGTTTTTAATATCTTCGTTACATTTAAAGGCCTTTTTAATTTCCAAAATTTCTAGATTATTGGAAGTTATATTTCTATTATTTATGTGTAAAATTTCAACGCCGTTATCTTTGTTAAACGAACGAAATTTTAACTCTTCATTTAGTATATAAGTAATAACTCTCTTTCATTTAACTGTTAAAATTCATACACCGAAGAAGGGAATTTTGTGTCCCGAAACATGTTTGTGAAAATTGCAATAAAGTATTGTGATAATACAATGATTCCAAAAAGTTATTCATATATGAAATTAACTTTAATGAAGGTTGAATTCCAATTAAAATTAAAATTAGGTTGAATTATATTTTTAATTTGGAATGAGAATTTGTAACAAAGTTATTTCACCACTAACTACCATATATCATTTTTTTGCGAATCAAGCCCCTAAAGACGTCCACTCGTAAGTCAACACGCTATGAATAGTGCCTTGACGACTTGTCGCTTCTAAAGCATACAGAGAAACCCAGGACTAGATTTAAGTACGAGTACTTGAGTACTTGAACTCGTACTTGTCGAGGTCTTCCCCGAAAAAACATTTCACCTACCCCACGTATACTGGAAACTCTACCGTTTAAGAAATAAATGGAAACTATGTGGAAAGTCATGTTATACATATTTTATTTTTTGTTTATAATTGAGGACATTTGCATTTACATTATAATAAACTAGTATATTGTAAACACTAGTATATTCGGTTATATCGACATGGCCTCGGTTTGTCCAAAAATCGTGTTATAATGTATCCAAATAAGTCGCCTTTATTTTTTGGATTGTAATTGCCTTTGTGTAAATAAAATATTAGAACGGAATGTAGAGCGAAAGAAGGTATTACGAACAAAATTATGAAAGGATTGTTGCGTTGGTTCGGACATATGGAGCGCATGGGTGAAGAAAGAATGGTTAAAAAAGTATACTTTAACGATGTAAATGGAGTACGGAGTCGAGGTAGACCCAGGAAAACATGGCATGACCAAATTAATCAAATTTTAAAGGTTGGTCATGTCAGAAGCCCGAAGAATCGACGTGAGTGTATGACTGTTGTATGAATGTGGAGGAATCTAGAGAGGTATGTCAGAATAGAGTAGTGTGGCGGTCCAATCTCTCTGCCTACCCCTGCGGGGAAACGGCGTGATGGTTTGTTGTTGTTGTTGTAAAAAAATATATCAACAATAAAAAATGTATACAATTTTTAAGGAAAGCGATTTAATTGTTAAATTTTGCAAGAACGGCTGCTAAAACAACGGTGTTTATGGTATTGTGATGATCAAATGTTCAAAAGTATTATACTTCTAATTATTGTAATATGAATGAAAACGCTTTCTTTCTAAAAGTTGAATTGGAATAATACGTTACGCCTACCTAAAGCACCAGCAAATGTGATTATCGAATGTATATCTGAAAATTTGAAAAGAAGCTCACATACATATAACTCATTGTCTGCGGGCAAATTACCACGCGTAACTTATAGCGGTAAAACAACGATAAAATTTAACTGCACGTATAATTCGACATGCTATATAATTTTTGTATCATATTATGTCGCTTGAATTACATTAAAATACGTAGTAAGTATTAAAATACGCTTCTAAAGGCCGT
Source organism: Lepidostoma basale (assembly GCA_022606425.2). Classification (NCBI taxonomy): domain Eukaryota; kingdom Metazoa; phylum Arthropoda; class Insecta; order Trichoptera; family Lepidostomatidae; genus Lepidostoma; species Lepidostoma basale. The sequence continues at coordinate 11,210 of JAHDVF020000848.1, read as the reverse complement.
GCCACACTGTTTGAAACAAGCTCTCCACAGGGGTGACCTTGGTGGAGAGCTGTGTGTCCACATACTGTTGTAAACAAGCTCTCCACATGTGGAATGCGTGTTTAAACGGTGGATCCACACGCATACTATGCGCGTCCGTCCACAAAGTTTGTTGAAGGTCAAACGAATTTTGGTTTCAAACAAGTGTCTACACAGTTTTAAACCGCCGGTGGAGACCGATGTGGAGAGCTTGTTTAAAACAGTGTGGCACGGCTTTAACAGTTTACGCCGAGTTTTAAGAAAACGGTATTTTTACCCATTTTGCAGATTACCACCAGTCCAATAAAGGGGTACTAATACCCTTCGCGCGGACTAAGTATTAATATGCAAGAAAATGTATGTTATTTCATATTTTTTTGGTTTGTGTTTTAGCTGTTGGATCCGGCGCGTGCGCGATGGACGGCGCGCGCGCGCAGGAGCTCCTGCCGCTGCTGCAGGAGCGCCTCGCCGCGCTCACCGGCGGGCGCGACCACCGCGGCGGGGCTGTCATCTCCTTCCCCGCCACTCCGAGGCGGGACCGCGCCAAGCCGGACGACTACCGCCGCCTGCTCAACTACCTTATGGCTATCCCCAAGTGAGTCTCCTGCTAGTCTGGCTCGTCTTATAACTAATTAACTACTTGTATCCCGGGAGTGGTAAACTGATTCCAAGACTATTTTTGTATATGTAAAAGTTGATATTTCTAGCATAGCCGATATAATGCAATTAATTAGTATATTTTGATTTTTATACTACCAACTGGTTTCGCTACAATCGAAGCTTCTGCAGGATAACAAACAAACTCCAATAGTTTTTCATGGTTAGTAATACTCGTATATTAATAATGTAATTAAAATAAAATAAATTATGTTTATTACTCTCAAATGATATTACAAATATAATACGGCGTTAACGGAGCTAGAAATAGAGGAAAGCCGAGGAAAACGTGGCACGATCAAATCAATCAAATATTGAATGTCGGTCACTTGAGGAGTCGGAGAAATCGACGTGCGTGCATGACAAGATGTATGAATGTAGAGGAATCGAGAGAAGTATGTCAGAACAGAACCGTGTGGCGTTCCATTCTTTCTGCCTACCCCTCCGGGGAGATGGCGTGATGGTTAGTTAGTTAGTTTAGTTAGTTATATATTTACGGTTCAATGCATAAAACATATTTGAGAACGGGTAAAATACCGGGATAATTGATTTGACTTTAGGAAGATACGGTAATCTCTAATATCATGAACATTTATCTTCTGAAGATATAATCACTAATATGAATGACGTGGATCTCAGTAGACTGATTGCTCTTTCCACCTGCATCACCAGAGAAAGGTTGGTTCTGACGGCTGGCAGGATAAACAATATATTATATATTGATGGTGTCAGAGATATAATAACACTCTCAACACGGGTACGTACTTAAAATATCCCCTATCAAAAAATAAAATACACGGGAAAATTATTATAACTAGTTTTGTTCGCTGTAGCGAGCCTGTAATAGGACCCTTCTGACCTATAGACATATATACATATTTTTCGTTCAGCTTTATGATTCTGATGCAAAAAAATCAAACTCGACTAAGACAAACGTTCTGTTGCTATAGTTGTATCGATTTCACCTATATTTATTACGTATTCTTTGCGTGACCTACCTGTATTACTCGTTAATATTATTTTCTTTATATTCAATGTCAATGTCAGGATTATAAGAATGAGGGTGAACAAATAGTACCAAGTTACATATGTTGGATTATCAAGATAATTATAAGATCGTGACATAAAATGAAGTAAGTTGATATCTTCTCGCTTCTTTCGAGATTATTTTTCTCGACTTTTTCCAATTAGGACACCTTGTCATCGAGAGAAAACATATTTTATTTCATATTGACAAATTATTACTTTGTTGTTTTTAATTCCGATCATTGTATCTTTGCGTGTTTCTACAATTTTCACACTTATCCGACATCAGTTCACTTGATTACGAAAATAGACAAAATAATCCTCACCTTGTATTGCACCACCGACTCCCGAGCAAGCCATCAAAAAGATGGATCGGCAGGAGGCCAATCCCGCTTAATAAGACGAAATAATAAAACAATAAACAAACCATCACGCCGTTTCTCCGCAGGGAGAATGGACCGCCACACTTCTCTATCCTGACACACCCCTCTAGATTCCTGCACATTCATATAACGAGTCATACACGCACGTCGATTCTTCCGAAATCTTAAATGACCAACCTTTAAAATTTGATTAATTTAGTCATGCCATGTTTTCCTCGGTCTACCTCGACTCCGTACTCCATTTACATCGTTAACGTATACTTTCTTAACCATTCTTTCTCCATCCATGCGCTCCATATGTCCGAACCAACGCAGCGATCCTTTCATAATTTTATTCATAATACCTTCTTCCGGTCTACATTCCTTTCTTATCAGCATTTGAAATTCTGCCGTACATCGTTCTTCCTCACATACGTCTACCATCTCTACCGCATTTATTCTGCATTCATCCTTCTTTTGCCAGTTCCATGCTTCGCTTCCATATATAACGGGACCAGAACTCCATTGTGAACGGCCATTTTCGCTTTCATTGATAAATTTTTGTTTCCAATAACTTAACTAAAGAAATAGTAAAGACTAAATTTATCTATTATACGAGTACATTTGCCTCTTGCATCTTGTCTTAATCTGGTAGAATATCAAATTTGGTCCTGTGATAAAGACGTCAAGCTTTCTTTCCGTTTGGTGGTTGTCCTGGTGGTCGACGACCCTCTAGCGTCTCGTGCATCACGATTTTCGGAATCCTAGTTGCGTCTTCTTGATATGGTCCCTGCAGAATCGTCTTCTGTGCCTACTCTATCTCACTATGTCATCAATTTTGCAGGCTCTGCGAATCTCTTCGTTAGGTGTCCTATTTCTTAGGGTTCTTCTCACGACAGGTCGAAATGTTTGAATTTCTGCTGTTACAATATTATATCTAACTAACCAAAAAACTAACTAACCATCACGCCGTCTCCCCGAAAGGGTAGGCAGAAAGAATGAACTGTCACACTTTAACTGATGCGGCACTCCATCCTTCTCTTTTCGTCCCGCGGGAGACGCGGTGTGATGGGTTGCGAACCTCATCGCCACCAATAGGCTTCTCCCGCGCACACTTCGATTGTCCAACACCCACAAAATAAATCTAAAACAAATAATATAAAATAAAATAACAAAATAAAAATAATTTAACACAAAATGTTATTTTTAGATGGTGCACATATTGTCTATTTAATTTATGTTCCACGTATCCACCGTTTTTAATTTAGCACATAATGTAATAACACATTATGTTTTTTTTCGATGTTGCACATGTTGACATGGACGATCTGGACTTTTGTGTTTATTTAATTTATGTTACACGTATCCACCGTTTTTTAAATTAGCTGTAATTAGGCACTTAACCAGCAAGAACTTAAAAATAATATTGAAGAAATTATTCAAATTGTCATTGGAACAAATGAAAAATTTATTTTGACACCTGTCAAAATTCTTTATAAAAACGAAAAAACTTATATAATTTTAACATCAAAACAGTACAAACGCATTACGTGTCACAATTAACTATTATAAAAATTCATTATTATATCTTCATTATAATAATGAACTTTAAATACTTGTCTTTTAACACGATTTCTACAGAAAGTTTCCAGTTCACCTCGATAAAAATGTAGTTAAAATAAAAACAATTTAATATTGGCGAAGTGTAGAGATCGACTTGAATAGCAGGTTTTAAGGTAATGTCCATATATTTTTTCAACGATTCTCTTCGCATCTTCTCTTTGGGCCGCGGGATACGAAGTTGCCACACTCTTTTTACACAACAAACACGGTCCTTCCGCAATTCGCTCTACTTCAGTAGATATTGCGGCTTTAGAATGTTTACTATCCGTCAGGCCGCGTGAGGGCCTGCGGCACGGTCCGCTCGCCGTGAGAGCGTCGCGGATGATTTCGCGTGCTTAAAATGAATTATATTCTGCAGTACAAGAAGCGATGGATTCAGTTGAGTGTGTATGGACGTACCGCATACAAGCTGTGTGCGCGCTTGCGATCTCTAGTTCCCGTCCGATTGCAAAATGAACACTTTTCTAACGGAGTACATCCCAATGACTCACGTTGACAAAATGGTTCTTTTCATGTGTGGAAACGGTAAAGTCGTCATTACCTTTATTGCGGCTTCGGGTATGGTCGTCGTACTTTATTTAACTCGTAAATCTCTTCCATCACACTATCCTTCTGAAGGATGAGTTTTCTTGGCCTTGATCAACGATACAACTTGCAATAAGTGCTTTTTTAATGGCTTTGAATATACAATCAAATTGGATTAAACCAAAAATGACTAATCAGTGGCAAAATTGTGCACTGCCATTCATTGTGCACTGCCATTCATTGTGCACTGCCATTCATCAAAATGTATTGCAGTGCACAATGGTGTTCTTCTACCGACCCTTATGTATGGAAGCGAAGCATGGAACTGGCAAAAGAAGGATGAAAGTAGAATAAATGCAGTAGAAATGAGATCTCTTAGACGAATGTGTGGATACTCTGTGTATGATAGAGTGTCGAATGAAAATATAACAAGTGAATGCGGTGCGAATGATGGTGTCATGAACAAAATAATGAGAGGATCATTAAGATGGTTTGGACATATGGAAAGAATGGTAAAAAATTATATGTTAATGAGTAAATGGAACCAGAAATAGAGGAAGATCGAGGAAAACGTGGCACGATCAAATAAATCAAATATTGAATGTCGGCCATGTGAGGAGTTAGAGAAATCGACGCGCGTGCATGACACGATGTATGAATGTTGAGGAATCGAGAGAAATATGTCGGGAAAGAAAAGTGTGGCAGTCCATTCTTTCTGCCTACCCCTTCGGGGAGACGGCGTGATGGTTAGTTAGTTACTCATCAGTTGATAGTTAATACCCAATGATGCTAATATTGGTTAGCGAAATACCGGTCGCGACAATTTTCTATAGATTAAATCAATTGTGATATCATAGAACAGTGTTTCAATTAAAAAGTTAAAAATTACTCACTCTAATTTACAAACTCCATCTATGACATCTTCTCCTCAACAGCATGGCACACCGTTTGTTCCTGACATATTCCATTTGCTTTCTCATCATTCATACGCCGTCTGATTCTGCACGCAATTCGATTTTTCCAACCCTGGACAATTAATTAATTTGATTGATTTGATCGTGCCACGTTTTATTACGTTTACATACCTATTTTTATCATTCTTTCTTCATTCATTATTTCCGTATGTCCTAACCATATTAAATCACATATTTTGCTTTTTATTTGCACCACATTTACTTCTTGCATTTGCATTTGATACTCCATCATATGTATAAACATTTACTACACATTAGTAAGAGATTTCGTATCTACCGCGTTTATTCTACTTTTAGCTTTCTTTTCCCAGTTCCATGCTTTAATTACATACAAACAAGAACAACATTGTGCACTGTCGTCATAGTTTTTTTTCGATAGGCTTTTGTTTGCGATGCAAACTGCAATGAATCACTCGATTATTGTATTAGGATTTTGTTAATCCGACTATAGTTTAAATTATACACCATTTAGGGTATTTTCGAAACAAAATGGAATCTATTCTATCATTATATCATTTTTTACATTAGATAGTTGTGTTTTGATCGCGTATATCTGAATAAGGCCGAGAAAAACAACTTAACACGTGTATACTTCGTTTTCTATTTATAGACAGGCCAAGATCATTTGGCAAGCTTATCACGATTGTTTTTGGTGTTTATTTTAATTGATTAAAAATCATTTATTTAAATTTGTATTATATTGGATCAGACGATGTTGTTTAGACAGTTTTTTTTAAAATTCTAATTCATTTGAAATCATGGGAACTAAATTACAGCCCAGTTACGATATATTTGTTTTAAACCTTTTTTTAAATTTCGATCGGATTTGTATTATAATACCACGTGGGCGATTATTTCAGACTGAAGGATAGGTTATCGCGAATTCCAGGTCCCTTGCGAAGGAGGTATTTTGGGTAGGTAAATCTGCCTTTTAATTATTGTACGATAGATAAAACCAGCGGTTATTCCATATGAACCAACATGTCAAAAGTGCAATCGTCCAACATGTCAAAAGTGCAATTCCCAAAGTGGAACTATACGCTCCTTTGGGATACCGGGGGAAACTAAGTGAGCCATGCTGAGTCTGAGGAAGGGAATGATAACGGCGCCTATAATATGCTTATATTTTTCAAAATCGTTTATAACACATTAAACTCGTTATATGACAAAAATGACAACGCATTCGCATTAAAAACAAATACTATTTCGATGTTGTGATTTTAAAATATGATGAAAAACCGATATACACAATAGCAATCTACTCATGCAATTCATATTTCGTTGTTTGTTTTAATAAATTAATTTATAAGTTATTTTATAAATTTTAATCTTTTTGTTGCAAATGTATGTGCAATTTTGATGTAAATATTCCAAACCATCAGTTCAACAATTGGTTCTTCCAATTAGAAATATTTATTTATTTATATCAAACTAACCATCACGCCGTTTTTTTTCCGAAAGGGTATGCAGAAAGGACGGACCGCCACACTGCTCTATCCTGATGTACCCCCCAAGATTGGTCTACATTCATATACCGTAACACACACGCCCGTAGATTTTTCCCATTTTTAATATAGCTCCCTTTAAGTAATTGATTAATTTGGTCATGCCTCATTTTCTTCGGCCGTTATTTTTACATTCACACTGCTTCCATTTTTCTCACATCGATTCGTTCGTTCGCATATTTTGAAACCATCTAAATGATATCTATATTTATTAATTTTACTTAGGATGCAATCATCTACCTTACGTTTCTTCTTTAGTTCGTTGTTCGGTATTCTATCATACGTAATTTTTCAGTTTTAATTGTTTTTCAGGAGGGCCTTATACATATTTTTTTCTGATAAAGGGGTCGTAGGTCTAATAAGCTAGAGAAAATACGGTCTTTACATTGCGCCCAATAAGACAATTAATTCCACAAAATAGGAAATTGCGACTATTAGAACTTCTGCCAAAGTATCCCATCACGATAAAAGCTTAACTTCAAAAACTAAACTCATTTACGGTGCCCATTTACGGTACGTTACCCTACACTAGACATGTCACGTTATATTCCATTGATAAATATGATACACGAATGTTTATAGCTTGTAAACCCCTGGCGTACAGTCCAAATCATCAGAAAGTACGCCAAAAGAGTTCACTTATTAATGAAACTTAAATCTCATACATTTTGGACACTTATTAATAAAAAACGTGTTTGGTTTGGACTTGGATTTTTTGGCGTTCAGGGGTGCTCAGCTAAAAACATTATCTAATTGCAGTTATAGCAAGGAAATCTATTTATTATTAGATATATTTCTCATTGTTATTCAAACATATTTCTAACTAACTAACTAACCATCACGCCGTCCCCCGAAGGGGTAGGCAGAAATAATGGACTGGCATACTTTTATTTCCTGACATATTTCTCTCGCTTCCTCAACATTCATACATCGTGTCATGCACGCGCGTCGATTTCTCTGAATCCTCACATGGCCGACATTCAATATTTGATTTATTTGATCGTGCCATATTTTCCTCGGTTTCATTTACATCATTAACATATAATTGTTTTACCATTCTTTCTTCATTCGTTAAGTCTTATCTTATCGGCCGCCAGCCGAAAACTGAGCTGTAGCGTACATATAGCGATGTCGGCTGGCATTCGACGAAAGAGTTGTAAGGGTTAATACATATATTAGTTTAAACACCAAAAGTTTCAAAATATGACACACGGGAGCTAGAACCGCATTCGGTGGGCAGTTGTTATGTTGTGTTGACAGAGTTGAAGAGTTGACACTGGCCTTGAGGTTGAAGGCCGCGTACAATGTCATTGCCGGCCGCGGATCGAGTTGCCGCTTCAACCCGCTCTTTTCAACGGTGCAACGCTGTTAAAAATAAACTCCTTTCTTCGCTTGCTTCATTATCTAAATTAAAAATCGAAATCGATTCGAGTTGCCTTCACACCTTCTTTACGTATTCTTATATATGTAAAACTGTAAAATAAAAACGGATCTGCAAACAAAAGCCTAATCAAAAAAGCCAAGATGGCAGTGCACAATGGTGTTCTTGTGCCGACCCTTATGTATGGAAGCGAAGCATGGAACTGGCAAAAGAAGGATTAAAGTAGAATAAATGCAGTGGAAATGAGATCTCTAAGACGAATGTGTGACAAATCTGTATATGATAGAGTGACAAATGCATGTATAAGATGTGAATGTGGTGCGAAGGAAAGTATTATGAACAAAATAAGGTCATTAAGATCATTGTATTTTATATTATTTATTTTAGATTTATTTTGTGGGTGTTGCACGATCAGAGTGTGCGCGGGAGATGCCTATTGGTGGCGATGAGGTTCGCAACCCATCACACCGCGTCTCCCGCGGAGCGAAAAGAGAAGGATGGAGTGCCGCATCAGTAAAAGTGTGACAGTCCATTCTTTCTGCCTACCCTTTCAGGGAGATGGCGTGATGGTTAGTTAGTTAGTTAGTTAGTCATTAAGATGGTTTGGACACATGGAAAGAATGAGTGAAGACAGAATGGTAAAGAAGGTATATGTAAACGGCGTGAACGGAGCTAGAAATAGAGGAAGGCCGAGGAAAACGTGGCACGATCAAATCAATCAAATATTGAATGTCGGTCACGTGAAGAGTCAGAGAAATCGACGTGTGTGCATGACAAGATGTATGAATGTAGAGGAAGCGAGAGAAGTATGTCAGGACAGAACAGTGTGGCGTTCCATTCTTTCTGCCTACCCCTCCGGGGAGACGGCGTGATGGTTAGTTAGTTTTTAAAAGATCGAGGTGAACGCCAGGCGTCCGACAACGAGAAATCAATATCAGTTTCGTAACAGTTCGGTGCGAAGGGATTTGAATTAAATTGAGGTTGTGTGCTGATAAATATCGCACATTTGAGTCGTTAACTTTTTTATATTTTATTTCTCTTTCACGATAAGCATATTAAATTACTACACACTTATACGCGCGTTTTGTAACCAATTATTACGGTTTCATAATTTGTATTGTAAAATATACTGGACTTAAGTGATCTTTTTGCTTACTTGTATGGACTGCATGAATACAAAACGATGTAAGTATTTTTTCCCATTTTTTTCATTTTATTCTTAACATTTATAATATCACAATGTATGGATTTAATATTTATGAAATTGTCTCTACATCATCAAATGTTACAATCAACAGTTGATTTTAACATTTGATGCCAGTATCAATAGGACAAACAGCTGTTTTAAAAAAATTCTGTTTAAATGTGTTTAATTCCGTTTTAAAATCCATCATAGTTTTTCCACCAAACTTATCTCTTCTTCTCTTCTTCGAGCAACCTGTCGGGTCCTCCCCCCAACGTTGGCGATCACCTCGGCGAATCTCTCCCTGTCCTGCGCCCCTCGAAACAGCTCATCCACAGTTCGGATGCCGGTCTATTCCCTTATGTTACGCAGCCAGGACATCTGTCTCCTACCGGGCCCTCTGCGTCCCTTAATTTTCCCCTTCAATATCAGTTGGAGAAGGTGGTACTTCTCCTAACGCAGCACATGACCCAGATGTGAAATCTTCCGAACCTTGACAACAGCTCCAAGCTATAAACTTATCTAAAACTGATTATCTAACAAATATATAAAATTAAGGTTGATAAAATTAAAGCGTTAACATTGTGGAATTCTGTAAAGTTTATTTTCCTCGTCATATTTCGAAGATATTATACAAAAGTTGTTTATTATATGTTAATCAACGAGAGAAACTACCTTAACTACCCAAAAATATCTTGAAACAGAATCACGAACAAAAAGATAAAATTAGACCGAATATAAATAATACGAGGAAATAATGGAATATTTAATGGTCATTATATGAATAATAATATTGAACGAGAGATCGTGAGTGCTCTATTTATACACAGAGTAATTGTTATTTTGGTCAAGTAAATATTTAAGAATAATATCCAAACAAAATATGTATATAAAAGTAATTTGAAATGTAAAGAATAAAATAACAATGTTTTTAATTCATATATATTTTCAAATTAGTTTACACTAAATTCTCGTAGTTCTCGTAAAGTTCGGTATAACATAAGAATCATATTTCTCTTTATCGGAAATCGACCGCTGTTCTTAGTATCGGTTAATCTACATTGGGTTGATCTTCTAATTATATAATCTATCTTCTGTCCTTTCGTTGCAGAGGAGCAACATCAAGACCAGAAACTAGCCCACCGTATTTAAAGTCAAGAATTTTAAGTAGATTTATTTTCATTTTTGTAGAATGAGTTTAAAAAGGTATTCCTAGAACCACATCATCACTTTGATCGTCATACATGTATATTTATTTTAATGTGTTATTTTATAAAATTTAGAAAGAGCATTATGAGTGTGCTTTAAATTGGCCTGATCAACTTATAAAAACACTACACTGTGTAACAATATTCATACTTTGTTTTTGCACCGCTTTATTATGAAAATTCATTTAGTTTGTTTTTGTAACACTGACAATGCTCAGTCGGAAGCGAAACCGGTAGGCTGGACAAAAAACAATTAAAGTGGTTTTATAAACAAAGTAATACATTTTTAATGATGCCACACCACAAATTAAGTGCTTCATACGACAAGCTTTAATAATTTAAACTATTTTAATGTGGAAAAACTGATATTTTAGACATGCGGGGTTTTCCCTTTGCGCCGTCTATATGTTAATTTGTGCAATTTAATACTTAATTGGAATTTACTACATGGATGGGTGAATCCAGTGGCGAATTTCTGTATAATAATGGGGCCACATTAATGGCATATTAAATTTTATTCGCTATCCTTACTTGTTTGTGTCTGATTTCACACAATGGTACTTCCACGGTTTTCAACTTATTTCACTTGCTCCATTAATTTGTGCCGCAATACGACTTTATTCATATAAGTAAATGGTATTTACCAAAGAAAGCAAATGATTATTTTGCTTTTCGCGGAATATCGCGTTGTCCTTATTTTAAATGTCATTCTTTTTTCAATTTACGGTTTCCATGTTTCTGATACAAT